>CAUYRH010181965.1:0-31833 GCA_963574655.1 Perodicticus potto | reverse complement strand
GGAAGGGACTGCATTCATTCGTTTCCTGGCCAAGGAACCCATACACCTATATATACCCTGAGGCTAGAGGCCTAGAGGAGGAGACGGGGAAAGATCGGGAGAGGAACGGAGAGAGCTTCTCTCTCCCTACTTGAAATCTCTCCCACTACCAGGAACTTTAGTGTTTTCTGTATTCTTTTCTGTAAATCAATTCTGTCTTATCACGGACGGGTGTGGGGGGGGAATAATGTAATGAAGAATAATAAAATACATGTATTTAAAAAAAAAAAAAAACAAAAAAAAAAGAGTATGTTGGCACAATGGCCATCTTCTCATCTCAAGCATGAGTTAGAAAATCAAAATGTCTAAATAAAGTTTTCAAAGACTATGCTGTTCTAGTCACTAAACCTCCACAACTCGATTTCTTATTTAACTTTTCCACTCTACGGGGGAAAAAGGAACATTTCAATAGTTCAACTAGTAGCTGAGGGCAAGTTCACGGGAGCCTATAAAGGTCAAGTAGACACTGAAGGCCTCTCAAAACACACCACATTAGGACACAATTGAGCTTGCATAATTTTCCCCGTTCTTAAATAGCACATATCACTCTATAAGAAAAATCAGCCTTATTAAAAGGGGCAGAACTGTTGGGAAAACAGCTGGCCAAAAAGCGAAAAGGAAAGAGCAATTATACATCCACATCAGATGCCTCATACGTGTGATCTCATTTAAACCTCACGACAGCCCCTTAGGGTAAGTACAACCACCATGACTTGCTCATTTTGGAACCTGAAGTTCTGCATCATTAGGTAAGATGCTATAAGTCACACAAGGATAAGTCAAAGTGCTAAACTCAAACCCAGGTCAGTCTCTCTCTACAGCCCACACATTTTATGTTTGTCACAGTATATCTAAGTTAGAAATCAAACAGACATTTCTCTAGCATCTGATTTTAAATTGGGACCAACCGCTCATTTCTTTAATGCTTAATTTCACCATCTGAAAAATGGAATTAATAAATACACTGCTCAATTTATGTACTATTACCATGAGATTAACTATTGTGATTACTATTTAACTTTTACATGTCTAAAATAAAATGGTGTGGCTTTTATTTCTATCCTGCTTTTCCCCAAATGGGGGGTGGGGGGAGAAAGGACAGCAGCAGCATTTATAAGAAGCCAACTTCATTACTCAGTTATTTTTAAAATGGAAGCTTTCAGTTCCTAGTTTCATCTCCAAAGTAGTCTTTAGTACAGACAGGCAACACATTATATAGTAAGAAAGAGCCTCCTGTGTTGATAACAGAAAAGATCAACAATATTACTTAATCTTACTTGCAATTCTTATTATCACATAATTTATTATTATTATCACATGGTTTATTTCTTAAAGAAAAATTTAGACTCGTAACAGGTGTCTCACACACCTCTGGCATGGAACAAGAAATCTTATAGGAAGAGAGTGGCTCAGTAGGAGTAACAGAATACGCAGCCTAGTTTACTGATGACCCTGATCATGTTTACTTAATAGGGTGATCACAAATGCCAGCTAGCCCTGCATAGTAGCAGTTTATAGAATTATTAACAGCATCTCCTTTAACTTTGAAAAGTGTTTCTGGGTACATAACATAACAAATCATATGGTCACCCTACTGTTAAAAATGATAAACCATTTTTTTCTCTTTTATAAATCAAGTCAGAGCTAAGAACAATATAATAGGTCTGAAAGAAATTAAACATAGAATTGATGCAGACTGAAATGCATTCTATGAGAAGTGCTGAAAATCTAACATGAAAGCAAATAATAGTTAACTATAAATTCTAGTCTTCTCACAAACCAAACACTATAGATAATTTAAGTCATATTCAGCTTTAAAACCAATAGAACTTAGAAATGCATACAGAATCATACAAATGAATTTTTTGAGCCAACAGATTATAGGAAAGTGAAACCATTAAGACAAAAGAGAAAAAGCACAAGCAATGCCAGCTCCCAGCCTCTCATAAGGACTATGCCCCGAATTCTGCTAAGGATCTGCTCATAAGGACTACGTCCCGAATTCTGCTGAGGCTCTGCTCAAGGCCTACTTTAACATTGCAAGAATAAGCCAGGGACAGACACCTTTTAATTAGCTGCACAGTAATTTCCCCAAAATTCATTTCTACTGAAACCTCAGAATGTGACCTTTGGAAATAAGGTCCAGAGAGGTCACACTGGATTATGGCAGGGCCTCCATCCAATGTACAGTGTCCTTATAAGAAGTCCAGAGTGCACAGTGATACTCCCAGGGAAGAAGGTCCCTGTGGTAACACAGGCAGGGAGGGAATCAGCTACAGACCAGAGATGGCCAGAGACGGCCAGCAGTCCAGCAGGAGCAAGGAGGGGCAAGGAAGGAGCCTTCCCAAGAGGGAACATGACCCTACCAACCCCCTGATCTTAGAACTCTAGCTTCCAGAACCATGAGAGGGTTTCTATTGTGTTAAGTCAAGTTTGTGGTTAATTTGTTCCAGTAGTCCTAGGAAACTAATTCACACAGTGCATCATGTTATCTATTACCATCTCTCAAGACTTTAGCACTTACACAAGTGATCAAGAGAGAATAAACAGTGGTCCACGAGGAAAATGCTTAAACTACTGTACCCCAAATAAGGAGAGTCCTGCTACCCATCCAGCAAGCCCTCATGGAGCCCATGAACTTAAAAGATATTTGTTCCAGAGCTGAGTATGCCTGTCTTCACTGGGTGGAGGGGACATGAACTAAGTTGTACCTCATCCTTCTTCTCCTGAATGCGTTGTCTCTCTGCCTCAATAGCCAGCTTCTCCTGAATTTCCTGAGCAATTTCACAGTCTTGTTGTTCACTAAAAAGCAAAGGTAAAAACAACATGAATAATGAAAATAAGGAATAACTTTTCCTAAAAATAACATTATTGAATACTCTCACTTTACGTTACTTAGTCCTCAAAATAAAGATGCAAAGAAAATGTTACTCAGAGAAGTTAAATAATTTCCTGAAGATAACAAAGAAAATAAATGGCAAAACTAACATCTGATCCCCACACCCAACAATGGAAACGAAAGCTCCGTGCAAGACAGGCATGTTCCTCGAAATTCTGCAAAGGCAATGTAGACAATGAGATTCACATCCACAAATATCCAAATAGAAAGTGCACGGAAAAGATTAGGAATGAGCTCACTAAAATGTCAATTACACTGGGGTCACCTGGAGGTGGCTGACATGAGTTTCAAATGATTTTAATTATTTTTATTTTTTTTCAGTTTCAACGAAGAACACAGGGCCAGGCAAAATGTCTCACACCTGTAATCCTGGCACTCTGGGAGGCTAACGTGGGTAGATCACTTGAGTTCAGGAGTTTGTGACCAGGCTGAGCAAGAGCGAGACCCCATTTCTAAAAAAATAGCTGGATTTTATCATGGCACCTGTAGTATCAGCTACTGAAAAGGCTGAGAAAAGTGGATCTCTTGAGCCCAAGAGTTTGAGGTTGCTGTGAGCTATGACGCCATGACACTCCACCCAGGGCAACTGAGACTCTATCTCAACACACACACACACACACACACACACACACACACAGAGAACACTAAAAAAATGATGCTTAAAACAGGAGTTGGAGAGTACACAATGTATATTCCTCAACTTTGGTATCCAGTAGAAGCCTCTCTAGCTAATGCCAGTTTTTTTAATACTCAGGTCACTAAGAAAACCAAAAGTTGGGATACTGTTGCTATCACAGTTCTTTGGCTTTTGCATTTTTTGTTTGTTTTTGGCATTCATGCTTTCAACCACAATTTAAACACCATCTACAACAGGCCAGCACTATGCTCATCTCTGAGGATACAAAATGAGTAAATGTTCATGCATCCTCAGAAGCTCACAATACATTTTGGTGAGGAAAACAAGAAAAATTTTTTTTTGTTTGTTTCTTTTTTTTGTTTTTTATCCTAGGAAAAACTGTTTTAGTGGGAGAAAGACATCTTTTAAAACACAGTTCCTACCGAAGATAAAGTTTCATTCTTTCAGAAATGGATTCAAAATTTGCCCCTACCTGCACAACTCTTCTTGTTTCATGTTTCAAGAAAAACCAATTTATAATTCTCGAATGTGACAGTCCTGAAGAGCCAATCTTTTATACAAATGTAGTTAGCTCAGAAAGATGAATAAAAACATACTTAAGAGTTGACTAAGATGACGCTAGAATAAAATTGCAATTGTGTCTTAAATATGCAATTTATTTGCTAAACACATACATCCTCTCAATCTTCCCCTGCTAAGTGACCTTAAAATAGTCACTCTCAGTCTTGGCTGTGTATTCTAGATTTACTGGCAGGCTTTTGAAATTGAAAAAAGTAGAGAGTAGGAAGAAAACAATATCGTACCTTCTCTAGAGGAAATAAAATCAGAATATTCCATTCTTACCAAACTGGATAAAAATCACTTTCATTTTTGTAAGAAAATGATCTTTTTGAACATGTTTAGAAATAAGCAGACACAGGTCAAAGGAGATGTGAGCACACGTTAGTATGTACATACGCGAGTAGGCACACACAAGGAAAAAGAACAAGAGAACGTAAGGCAGAGAGCACAAGCCGGAAACTGAAACACTGTTTAAAAATCAGAAAAATCACTAGACAAGAAGTCTGCAAGTTTGATTTCTGGTCTTGTCTCTATCAATGGTAACTGTGAATCATGCTTCTCATGCCATTTAATCAGCTTTTAAAAAAAAAACTTTAAACTTAATGACATCATATTACAGGTCTAATATTCTAGGGTTCTTACTCATTCGAACCAAAGTAATGAAAATAAACAAAAATCTCAGATTTACAGTTCTTCTTTTTATGCACTTACTTACAATAATGAAGATCACCTTGCAAAGACTTCTCTGCCTCAAGCTCCCAAATTAATGTAACATCTATAGAAGTGACTACCACCTACATGAAAGATGACAATAAAAGGAAGATGGAGGAAGCACAGCAGAGAAGGTCAACCCAAATGGAGTGTTACAGTCACAAAAGATATACAAGATGCATCTCCTCGTACAGAAAATGAAGGAGTGAGGTTGCAGCTGAGTTTAATCATTTCAAACCATTATTTCTAGGAAGGATCTGCTCTAGTTCAGTCACCTAATTATAAAGAATCCTGACAAATCGAAACTGAGAAAGGAGTAGTAAACAATTAGTAGGCCTGACTTTGGACAGCAGCCCCAGAACCCTGACTCAGTAAAAGGTTCCAGTTCTTTAAAAATTGTAGCATTTAATTCTTCCCAGGATGTCCAGCTGTCAAGATTGTCAGGGAGTAAAAACTAGAAAGACTTCCTTTCTAACTTATTTATTTAAGCCAGAACACTTTCAAAACCTTGGATTCCCAGGCAAAAACATAATACCTGCCTCTTCTCTCATTCAGAACCTATAAAATACCATTGTCCAACTCCTGATTTACATTTTACAGCAGTTTGTATTGATAATTTCTGAATAACCTCACTATACACAATTATTACCCTAATTCAGAATCTAAAACTTCTATATTAACCTGGGAACTGGCCTTCCTAACAGATTTGTGAATAATGTAAAGTGTGTTAATTTAGAATTCTAGAACATTCTAGCTTTAACTTTTGTGACACTGAGCCTCAAAACATCTCAAATCTGTCTCTTCCTCTTTATATCTCGGCTGTCATTACCTTCAAATTTAGGCCTCATCATCTGTTTCCTCTCTATGAACATCTCTCTGCCACTACTAACCCCAATTTAAGCCTCACCATACCTTAATTTCATCAATGCTCTACAGCTGCCTTCAAACTTGTCCCCTCCAAGTCTTTACCTATCCACTCTCCAAAGTGAATCCCCAAATGAAAATCTAAAACTTTTTCAATGGTTCTCGTATAATATAAAATCAATATAACCTACATTCTTTTAACATAATTTATGTAACCCTTTTAGTCCAGTTTTTGAGTACTTTTCTGGCCTTATTGCCTACACATGCTCCTACTCATATTCTCCAGTCCAGCAATACTGAACTTCTCGAGCTAACATGAGATTCCAGGTCCTTTCCCCTCCTGTCCTTATGTATGCTACTGCTCCTGGCTGGAATGATTTTTCCATTTACAACTGTAAACTCCTAATTAACCTTCAGGTTTCAGATTAAACCTATCACCTGTCTTGTGAAGCTTTCCCCAAGCTCTTCTCTCTTCATAGGCACTAAATTTATAATACAGTTTTCTGCGACTCATGCAGGTATCCTTAGATACATAATGTTCAGGACATAATGTTCCCGTAAAGGAAAGAGTTATGTCTTACTCCTCTGGTCTCCAGTGCCTTCTATGTTGCCAGTTTAGCATGAATCAATAAATGTGTTTATTTTCAAAACAAGGAAGTTTAATGAAATGATAAATAAAGTCCTCCCTACAACAGAATGACAAACTCTTCCTCAAAGGTAGCAAAAATAACTGGCCTTCCTATTTTATTTAAACGTGACTCTTCTGTAAATTAAGGGGTTCCTTCATTTCTCCCTGTACCCCATCCTCCTCAACATAGTATCAGATAGTTAAGTCTGTCATTACAGATTTAGATTGTTAAAAGCCACTCTCAGACTTGGTACCTCAATGAATCTCCAATAATAATAAAAAACAAAAAAGAGCCACTCTCAGAGAAGAAATGTACCCTGGGAGCTTTAATATGCTGAGAAGAGTAAAAAGGCATTGTGCTGAAAGGAACCTTAGAAATGATCATTTATCTATTAAAGGAAGAGGATATTGAGAGAGAACTATTGTCACATGCTGAAGTAATGAAGAAAACTGAATGTACAATTCAGAACTTTGCAGAACATTCTGCTGTCTGTTGAAAAGCAAGGGGCTCAAGCAAAGTAAGAGCAACAAAAACAACTAGGAAATAACAAAGGAACCAATACAACTCATAAAACTTGTTTGCTGCCCATTATTTCACTGGACTCTCACAAACAAAGTATAAAGCAGAGAATACAGGTTATTTTCCTCATGTTATGTATGGGTAAGGAAAATAAAATCAGAGAGGTTGACCAACTGGCTCAAAGTCATACAACTAAGAGTAATGGACGTCATGCCGTAATCCATATGTCCCAAAACCTAGTGTTGTTGACAGCAAAGAAAAGTTTTCAAAACACAGAAAACTACTACAGTAGAATTTGTATTCTAACAGGAAAAGAATCAAAGGACAAGAGGAGTCTGCTTGTCCCCTACTGTGGCTGCTGTCTCCACAGACAAAACCAGCCCTGACGTTACTCCCTCCCACTCCCCAAATCCTCACAGGTCTTTGTAGCGCTTCTGGAGCTGAGCCTGGGCTTTCAGGTCTTCCTCTTGGAGCTGCTTAGCCACTCGGAGATCATGCTGGACCAAACGGTTCCGCTGAATGTTTGATGCCAAATGATGCTCAACTGGGACAGAAAAATTGAGGACTGGAATTATAACGCTTTAGCTTGGTAGAATAAATTTCATAATAAAACTAAGAAGAATAAAACTTTACCATTAAAAAGAGCTGCACATCCATAATTTTGTTTTATGTTCTCAAGAACACTGAATAATAGGCAGTACAGGAATTATTCTTCCATTAAACAGGACGAGGTTAAAAAAATTCAGTAATTTGCCTTTGGTGACATGGCAAAAAAGGAGCAGCACCACGCCGTTTACACTGACATTGGAAAGCAGGGCCAGAGCCCTTTACATCCCTGCGTGTACTGTTCCTCTATTTATTAACTGCGTTTTTCAATACTTAATTTTCTTTCTTTTTTTTTTTTTTTGCTATGCTGACACCTTTATTTCAGCCTTCTGGTCTTCAGAACTGTAAGATTATAAATCTCCGTTGTCCTAAGCCTCCCTGTTTGTGGTATTTTTTCTTCAAATATTAATATGAGGGAACAAATTTTTAGGTTACATTGTTTTCACATCCAAGGTAAAGTTCATGTAGTAGGATACTTAATTTTTATATTGACATATGAATTAATGATTCACAAATCACCTATTCACAGAAAAATACTTTTAGATAATTAATATAATTTAGATTTGCTTTCCAGCAGTACATTGCATAAATACTCAGTAAAATCCAAAATGTGACCTAATTTAGATACCAGGGTTTCTGGGAAGAGATGTTCAGGTCCCTACTCCAGGGACAGGAAAAAATTCCTAATGCCAGCCTTCTATGTGCCCTAGATATATCCACAACCACCAACTCCCTCCTACAACACTAAGGCAAGAGAAAAGTTCAAGCCTCTCTTTTCCTGTTACATATCCAGCAGTCTAGAAATCTCTGATTTCAGCTTGTCTTACTTCAAAACATCTTTCTTCACCCAGGGATTATTTGCCTAGACAAATACTTCAGGATTGTGAGCAAAAGCCAGGTGACTGTGCTCTCTCCTTACCTCACCCTAAGAAATCAGCATTAAGCAACCGCTAAAAAAAGAAAACTGAAGAAACATGAATGGGATTATTACTCACTCTCCTGTTCCTGCAGGCTGTGAGCCAACGTGTGGTCCTCCAGCACAGCAAAATCTCGGCAGACTGCAAAGGATGAAGAGGAACCGACAGGAAGATTCATTAGTACACAAAGAAAAGAATTTTGTTTACTTCATAAATCAATCCTAATATCTCAGCATAGTCACTGTTACAAACTCGCAATGCATAAAACAGTAACTATTAGTTCAGTACGAAACCTTCATTCACAAAAATTGACATAATTACTGCTCAATGCCAAGCACAGAGTACCACAGAATAATTGTTAGATCAGGCCCCTGGACTAAGATTTACCCTTAGTTCTATTTACCACAGAATCAGAAAACAGAGGCCCAGAAATCCTGATACAATTGGAGGGAATGCATTGCCAGAATAACAGAAGAGTCCATGCCTTGCATACTGCTGCAGAGTTCTCACATGTTCAGAGGAGTGAAATCTAACTTACTATGCCTCAGCCAGCTGTGCTCTGCAATATCCTCTGCCAGCAATTTCTGCCTATCTTGGAGTCCATAAGGAAAAACAGACCTTCACTAGTCCCTCAAGTAGGAGCAGACCTCTCCTCTATTAAGAATAATCACACTATTTAATGGGTCTACTCTTGGAACATGAGTTAGAACTAGGTGTCCAGGTCTCTCTAAACCTAAAGTTTCCCCCAAATAATCTACAAACCTAAGAAAATGGGAACCTAGAAGAAACCAGGAATCTGCCCCTAACTTTGTCTCTATCTGGAGGTGTGGGCAAGAATGTTTGCAGCCTGTTTCCTCAGAAGCAAAATGAAAAGAAATGGTCTCCAAGGTCCAAGGTTTACCTCGAACTGCAATTTAAACTCCTGAGTTTTAAAAGAAACCTGAAGGACTCATTGTGAAAAATGCTGTTTTTAATAAGGACATGAGTTTAGGTGACTTCTCTTCACTCTATTCCAAACACGTAATTCATGTTAAAAAGAAAAACTCTGGAAGGCCTCAGAAGACCACAATATGTGAGACTCACGAAATGTCCCCTAGGGCTTATGAAAGATTAGATTTCCTTCTGTAGCTTTGGATGTTCCTTATGAGGACATTCAATTGCAACAAAAAGAACACTGCTTTGTCATTCTCAGCATCTAGGTATGTTCACATAGACAAGCACAGTCCTGTCCCTCCCTGAAGAGAAGGCAAGGAAAAAGTGAGGGAGATCTGGGAGATTTTACGACAGATGAATAATTCCTGCCCAAGACCCACAGTGAACTGAATGGGACCTCCTTAGCCCTTTCTCAAATGCAATTGCGAAACCAGTACTTTTAACAGAAAGTCTTATTCGTTTCATCAGCTATATTCTCGACAAATTTTAACAGCTTGAGGCCCAGGTCCTAGTTAACTTATATTTTTCACAGGATGAAAGTTACTTAGCTTTCAAGATGAGCTAGGTAATACCTGTTTCTAAGGAAACAGAGGACCAGAAGGAAGAAAGAAATTACCGAGGCTATGTGGAGTCAATCAGTGACAGGGCTGGGGGATGGGGATCAATACCTGAGCCAGCAAGGGCTCTTTCCTTCCCTGACACTAAGACACTCCTTGCCTCCAGGTAAACCACATGCACAATGGACTGAAAGAAGACATTCGATATTGACCAACATGTACCCTCTAAACACTTCAATTAATTAGTATCTCATTTTTAAATGGATTTAACTTATAAAAAATATTCAGAATGAATTAGCCAAAATGAATATAATCAAATCTTATGTAAAACAATGTTATTTTAATACACTTATTATTTGAAGCATCTTTATATTAGAAAAACTTATATTTGTATGTTAAAGTAAATACCAATATTAGATTATGATTATGCTAATTTTTTACTTTAAAAATGGTTTTATTTTTTGTGCAACTAATGAACAGGTGTTCTACCAATAAATTCTACTTTCCAAAAACAATTAGGAATTTTTATAAAGAAAATCACAGAACAAACTTTAAAAGGCAATGGATTCCTCTCCTTCTAGATTACTGATGGGCTAGAAAAATAAAGCTTATTCCCCCAGGAATCACAAGTTGGAACTGAGTATTCCCCAAGTGGAAATTAAACAGTGCCATTTCAGGGAAAGATTATTCAGTCTTCATTCCCAACCTCCATAACTAGCTTTTAGAACAGTTAAACCCAGCCAAAATAGTTCAGTCTCGGCTATTATGGTCTTGAAAGATGCTAAAAACAGGAAAGACTGATCAAAATAAAAGATATTATTGGAAACTAATAGTCACAAATTGTTATTTCCTTGACGTATCTCCCATCTACAAAACATTAATAAAGCGATTATTTTACTGTAAAGGAAATTTTAGTTTCACACATCACTAGCCAGAACTTTTGTCCTTAGTTATTACATAATAGGACCTGTCCAGGGCAATAATCCAAATGGCATGACCACTGTATGCACACAATTCATTTCTGTCTTTACAAACAGAACTTTCATAATTCACATAAGCACATCTGCAGTGAAGGTTTAACACTGAGATGCAATCAAATATCCATACTATGTGATTTTTTGCAGACTGCAATGTAGGTGATATATTTTTAATCCACTTTCATTTAAGTGATCTTACATAAAAGATAAATCAATAACTGATAAGCTCTAGTCTCCAAAAACCAATTTCAAATGTACACATAGAAATGGTTACAGAAAGTAAGATTTTTAGGAAACATCTTCCATGTCCACATCCTCTTGTAATTGCCGTACCATTTTCTCTTCCAACTTCTTTCCTTTGCCTGCAAGAGGGGCTTAGATAAGGTGGATGTTTTGCTTGACTTCCTTGATGTCCTGGACTTTCTGTTGTTCTTTATTTTTCTTCAGTCTGTGCATTATAAATTTAGCTTGGTGTTTCTGTTTGATCTCTTTGACTCTCTTCATTGCATTAATAGTTTTATTCCATAGCTCTCTCTGGTATTTGACAGGTTCATTTCTACATTCCTCAAATTCAAATGAATTATCCACTGTAAGCTCTTTACCAGCTGCTTTCCGGAATGCTTTAGTCCACCTGACCTTGCGAGGATTGCACTTCTTTTTAAAGTTTTTATGACATTTGGATTTACAAACTCTGAACACCTTGCAATCGTTGCGGATGAACATCACGCTGTGGCCAGGGTAAATTGGCCCTGAACCGAAATAACACTTTACGATACGCATGTTGCACTCGCATGGGTCCATGCAGACCCAAAGCTAAACTCAAGAGAAAGTGATGTGTGCCTATGTTAATTTTTTAGATTTATCTCAGATTAATGTTTTTCAAATCATAGGTAGCAACTTACTATCTTGTTAAAAAAATCAATTTACTCAATCTCAGATAAGTATTTTAAAAATGAACAGGCGGCTTGGCACCTATAGCTCAAGCGGCTAAGGCAACAGCCACATACACCAGAGATGGCGGGTTCGAATCCAGCCTGAGCCCGCCAAACGACAATGACAACTATAATCAAAAATAGCCAGGCAGTGTGGTGGGCACCTATAGACCCAGTTACTTGGGAGACTTGAGGCTAGAGAATCGCGTAAGCCCAAGAGTTTGAGGTTGCTGTGAGCAGTGACACCATGGCACTCTACCCAGGGTGACAGCTTGAAACTCTGTCTCAAATAAATAAATAAATAAATATGAACAGGCTAGAAAATAACAGTATATTTGGCCTACCATATCTAGGGGTTCTACATCACAGATTCAACCAACCACACAATAAAAATATTTCCCCCAAAACTGCAGCTATGCTAAACGAGAATAGATTTTTCTTGTTTTCTTCTTTATTCTCTAAACAATACAATAGCTATTTACTAGCACTTGTAAAGTATTACAATAATCTAGAGATGGTTCAGAGTATATGGTAGGATATGCACAGGCTATATGCAAATACTACACTATTTTATATCAGGGGCTTGAACATCTGCAGGTTGTGATATCCCTGGGTTCAGGTGTGTGTGTCCAGGACCAGGTCTCCCACGGATGTTCAGGGACAATGTTATATCACATGAAGTACAGAAGACTGCTTTGGAGAAAACATTTTTCAGTATTAATATATACACACAGTGCATAAATATGCACACACGTAAATGCTATGTAGTAGTTCAAATGCAAAATACATAATATTCTGTGGCTTATAATCAAAAAAGTTTTATATTTTGTTTTTTAGATTAATCTTAATGTTTTTCAAATCATGGGTAGCGATCTATTATTAGATTAAAAAAATCAATTTACTAAGTCTAAACAAGCATTTTGAAAATGAACAGGCTAGACTGGCAAGGAGGGGGACCTCCAACCCCTACCAGAGGCTCCAATAGCCAAAAAGGCCGCATAACTGACGAGGAGTCACCTGTGCGTTGGTGTCTCCTTCACTTTGCACTTGGGACTAAATGTGGAACCCCCATTTCCTATGCCTAGGTCAGTTTCATGTGAATTTCCTGGGCCTCAATTCCATGAATGGACTGTGTCCATTCATTGATGCATTCATTCACCTTGCCCCGAAGGGGACGGTGTTCGTTCATTGATACATTTATTCACCTTCCAAAAAAATAAATTAATTAATAAAAAAAAAGAATTAATTAAAAATGATGGCAATTTTATAAAGCCTTAAAAAAAAAAAAAAGAAAAAGAAAATGTCTAAGCGTGGAGTTTTGAAGTGTTATCACCGTAAAAAAAAATAAAGTCAAATAAATATAGAAAAAAAAAGAAAGAAAGAAAATGAACAGGTTAGAAAACAACAGTACAGTCTGCTTGCACTGTTATGCCAAAACACATTTTATATGTTTTTAATATCATACTGACTAAAATTTAAAAATTATACAATTACTGCATTTTTCCACGTGGAGAACTATGTGACGAACTATAATAATTTTGTATTTTTTACTTCAGTCAGCACATTAAAAACATAAAATACATCGTTTATGGACAGATAAACCTACAGTGGCCCTGACACAAACTAAATTCAGATAGAAGAAAAGGGGCCTGAGAGCTTTAGCTATAGATGCTAGTCTACTGCTTCAAAAACAAAAAGGGATGGTGCAACTAAGACAAAATACCAACATCGATTTAATGTGGGTGGTATGTTTCTGGCTGTCTCTATTTCCTATGCTTATTGTAATATTTTGAATATTACATTTTAAATTAGATAATTAATATACAATTTGTTTAAAATTCACTTACTTTATGTTGTCAATAGCATATATTACTAAAACCACAAATAGGATGACATGGTTTGACGTAACATGCATGAAGAATTTATGAATTACCAAATATCATAATGATTCCTCATAATGATTTCTTAATATCTAAACAGCAAGACTGAAGCACATGCATGTATTGCAACTTAACTCTGAATCTTTTCACCGCAGAGGCAGAATTGGTACCCACAAGATATGTTCAATGACTATTAGGAAGAACACATAATCACACACATGAAGAGGTGTATTGTCAGGTATGCTGAATTAGCCCATCAGAGTTTACTCAGAGTTTCCAAATATATACTCTCATTTATAATGAAATACTATTTTCCCAATCTATAATTTCTTCTGAATCTACTCTAACTCCTTTGAAGATCTACCTCTGTATTCCCTGCATCAATATTCTAATGCAACCTGCAAAATAATCACATAGCTCCTCACCTTTGTAAATCAGTAACTAGATCAGGAATAACAGGAAACACTGCAGAGCCAGGCCAAGTTCAGAGCCTGGACAGAACTTTGCTCCTTCTCTAACCTACTCCACTTTGATTTAACAGAATAAATAGTATACTGAGGATAAACAACATCACTCATCTCACCACCTTTCTCTCCATACTTAATAGACTACAGTATAAACATAACTTTTATTGCAGTGGGAAAATAAAATTCACACGACTCACTGTACTGTGATACTTGTTTTATTGTGATGGTCTGGAACCAAATCTACAATATTTTTGAAGTTTTCCTGTATTTGGATTAACATAGCATGAAAGCTCTTTTAACCACTTATCAAACTTTTTCTTTTCCATGTTCACTTCCATTCACCCAGAATTACTAATCTCCTTGACATAAGCCAACCCCATCAATGTTGTCTACTGTTCCTAGCCTGCTACTAAAATGAATTTCCTCAATAGCCAATTCCACAATTATTCTCCTTTGTTCCTAGACAAACCCTAATGATCCTATAGCCTCTCCTCTCTGCTCAGACATTATCCCAAAGTTAGTGGTTAAGTCTCTAGGAATGTTAAGAACTATGCAACTCCACCAATTTGCTTAGCAGAGTATTAACAGAAAGAAATGTACTTTGCCCTTAAACTTGAATACACAGCAGCCTCCCTATCCAGTTGTAAACTCTTCAGAGCAGGGACTCTATTGCATCTTCCATACAATTTGCACTGTATATAGCATACAGTAAGACATTAGGAAATGCTCATTTATGGAAGAAAAACTGGTCAAAAGTCAAACAACTGTAAGAGTTTCAAAGAAAAAAGAAAACAACTTTATAAACAAAATTAAGCTCTAATGTTGTGATAGCAAACTGACTAATAAAATGTGTCAATCATTTAAATAAATTACATAAAAACTAGATACCTCTCCCCATGCCTATTAAAATAAAGAACTTTAATGTTATATTAATCCAAATACAGGAAAACTTCAAAAATATTACAGATTTGGTTCCAAACCACAGTAAAACAAGTATTGCAATACAGTGAGTCACATGAATTTTATTTTCACAGTGCAATAAAAGCTGTGTTTACACTATACCGTAGTCTATTAAGTGTATAATAACAGTAAATGTAAAAAAATGTACATACTTAATTTAAAAATACTTGATTGTAACAGACAGAATGGTCTGGAAAAGGGGAAAAATGTTTTGTTTCTTCAAAACACCCTAACCTTTTTTGAGAACTAAAACCTGTATCAGGCCAGTGGCTGAGAAAAGCAGGGGAGTATCCTTTGCTCTCTGTGACTCGGGATAGCTCAAGGGAATTGTCCAAGAGGAGGACATGAGGCTGTCTTAGCCTAAGATGGGATAAATCAGAAACCATCAACTATAATTCAACAGTAATAACCTGAAGCCTGAACACCTCCCTTTAAAAGCTTGGTACTCCTGCTCAGAGGTAGGACTCTGGTACTTTAAGACAAGAGTCAGCCAGCCTCGTTTGCTGGAAAATTAAATAAACTTCTTTTTCCTTCTCCTCAAGGCACTTCTCCTCATTCTTCTGATGTGGCCTCAGGGATAAGTTTCAAGCTTTTGGTAGAATTACTGCTAAAAATTTCTAACAATCACGGGAAGCTTTAGCAAATTATAATCTTTTTGCTGATGGAGGGTCTTCCCTACTTGTTGACAGCAGCTCACCAATCAGAGGGGTAGTTGTTGAAGGCTGGAGTTGGAATTTCTTAAAATTAGAAAATAATGAATCAATTGAGTCTTCCTTTCACAAAAGATTTTTCTGTAGCATGTCATACACACTGTTTGATTTGCATTTTATCCAGAGAACTTCCTTCAAAACTGAAGTTAATCCTCTCAAAACCTGCTATTGTTCTGTCAACTAGGTTTATACAACAATCTAATTCTTCACTGTCATTTCAACAATGTTCACAGCAATGTTCACCAGGAGTAGATTCCATTTCATGAAACCCTTATCTTTGCTAATCCACAGTAAGCAACTGTTTATCAGGTCAAGTTTTCTCATGAGACTGTAGCAATTCACATCTTCAGACTTCACCTCTAATTCTAGTTCTCTTGCTATTTCCACCAGATAGGTCTGCAGAGACATCCTCCATTGAAGTCTTGAACCCCTCAAAGTCATCCATGAGAGTTGGGATTAACTTCTTACAAACTCCTGTGTGTGTTGATATTCTGATCTGCTCTCTTGAATCATGTATGTGCTTAATGTCATCTAGAACACTAACTCCTACCAGAATGTTTTCAGTTTACGTTGCCCATAGGAATCACGATCTATTGCAGTGACAGCCTTACACAATGTCATTTCTTAATAAAAATTGAAAGTTGAAACTACTGCTTGATCATGAACTGCAGAATAGATGTTGTGAGAACATCTATGATGTTGAATGATGTTGAAAATATCAACATCTATAATGATGTTGAAAACAACATTAATCTCTTGTGTATCTCCATCAGAGCTCTAGGGTAAATTGGTGCACTGTCAACAAGCAGCAATATTTTGAAAGGAATCTCCTTTTCCTGAATAGTAGGTCTTGACAGTCAGTTTAAAATATTCAGTAAACCATGCCTGCAGTCTACACAGACGTCCTATCATCCAAGCTTTGTTGTTCTCTTTACAGAACAGGTAGAGTAGACAGAGTGTAATTCTTAAGGATCCTAGGATTTTTGAAATAGTAAATTAGCAGTGACTTCAACCTAAAGTCATCAGCTATATTATCCCCTAACAAGACAGTCAGCCTGTCCTTTGAGGCTTTGAAGCTAGGCATAGACTGTTCCTCTTTAACTATAAAAGTCCTAGATGGCACCTTCTTACAATAGATGCTGTCTTATCTACACTGCCGGTTTAGTGTACCTTCATCAGTGATCTTATCTATGTCTTCTGGATAACCTTCTGAAGCTTCTACATACGCACATGCTGCTTTACCTTGTACTTTTATATTACAGAAATAAATGGCTTCTTTCCTCCTACCCCATGAATCAATCTCTGCTAGCTTCCAACTTTTCTTCTACAGCTTCCTTACCTTTCTCAGCCTTCACAGAACTGAGGTGAGAAAGGGACTTTCTCTGGATTAGGCTTGGCTTAAGGGAATGTATTGGCTGGTTTGATCTTCAATCCACATCACTAAATCTTCCTTCCTATCATCAGTAAGGCTGTTTCACTTTTTATCAATTGAGTGTTCACTACAGTAGCACTTTTAATTTCCTTCAAGACATTTCCTTTGCATTCACAACCTGGCTAACAGTTTGGGACAAAAGGTCTAGTTTTCAGGCTTGGCGCCTGTGGCTCAATGGGCTAAGGCGCCAGCCACTTACACCTGAGCTGGCAGGTTCGAATCCAGCCTGGACCCGCCAAACAACGATGGCTGCAACCAAAAAATAGCCGGGCGTTGTGGCGGGTGCCTGTAGTCCCAGCTACTTGGGAGGCGGAGGCAAGAGACTCGCTTGGGACCAGGAATTGGAGGTTGCTGTGAGCTGTGATGCCACAGCACTCTATCCAGGGTGACAGCTTGAGGCTCTGTCTCCAAAAAAAAAAAAAAAAAAAGGTCTAGCTTTGAGCCTACCTCCACCTTTGGCATGCCTTCCTCACTAAGCTTAATCCTTTAACTAAGAGACCTACAACTTTGCCTTTCACTCACACATTTAGAGGCATCTATTGTGTTATATGCACCTAATTTCAATACTGCCATGTCTCAGAAAATAGGAAGATCCAAGTAGAGGGAGAAAGACAAGGGAATGGCTAGTCAGTAGAACACTCAGAACAGAAAACATTAGATTTCTCTATCTAATACTGATGTGGTTCATGACACCATGAAACAATTATAATACTGACATGCAAGATCGCTGATCACACATCACCATAAGAAACATAACAACAATGAAAAAGCTTGAACTATCAAGAGAATTACTGAAGTGTAATACAGAGACGTGAAGCAATCACATGCTATGCTGTTGTAAAAAACAGTGCCAAAAGACTTGCTTAAGGCAAGTCTGCCAGTCAGTGAAGTGAAATAACATTAAATACTATTGAACCATGCATGTATTTACATGTAAGTATACAGTGAATTAGTTTGCATTAAAGCAAGCAGGTATCAGAAATGGGAGGATTGACATATATACATAAATACTTCCCTACCCATTTCCTTGAAGAGAAGGATTTTCATTCTGTTGTGGATCCACCCTATTTAGACAAATGGCATTCATTATGCATCTATAAACTCATTCATTTATTCAATAAACATGTGTTGAACTCTGTTTCAGAATGAGTAAGTCATCTCCAAACCAAAGAAGTAGAAATAATAGAAAGGTAAAAACACAAATAATATAATTTGATAAATGTACTAAAGATATTTAGTAAATTCTTAAAAGGTATAAACATTAGAGCAGTTATGCCTTTTATGAGTTGAGGGTAGGTGTAAGAAGTAGAGTATATCAAGAAATCTTGAAGTAGTTAGCATATGAAATAGGTCTCTAAGAAGGTCAAAATTCCTACGGGCAAAAGTGGTAAGTATTCTTGGCAAAGGACGAATTATGAAAAAAAGACACAAAGACAAAAGTGCATAGGCTGTCCTGGAGTTCTGTTTGTGCCAGAAATATAGAAGCACCAAAGGGAATGACAGCAAGAGGTGAGATAGGACAGGCTCTGTGTGCCTTCCTGAGAAATTGGTTCTTTATTCCATGGCATTCCTGGTACATGGCTTACATGATATGCAGAAAAGAAAATCTGGTAATTGCCCTCGCGCTCTATCTCAAGCCAACCAAGCGTTACGTCTTTCATTTTTACTTGTTTTACCTTTGCTTCCCATGACTCTCTTATTCTTATTTTCTCTTTACTATTTCTCCTCACATGCCTTTTTTCAGGTACAACTCCTTGCCAACTTTATTCCTACAGCTCCAGACACAACCCACTCCCCTTCCAGTAACTGTAGAGGCTTTTAAGAAACAGAGCTACAAAACCACTTGCTTTCCTTTTACAGGTAGCACCCTCAACTGCCCACCCCCTGGGAATCAGTAGGAACTAGACTAAATCTGGATACTGAATGTCAATGATGTAAATGGCTCCTAAAATTCCAGCCCAATGTTAACAAATTTGGAACTCTAAAATAGCATTTATTTACTTTTTTATTTTTTGAGACAGAGTCTCACTTTGTCACCCTAGGTAGAGTGCCATGGTGTTTTAAGCTCATAGCAACCTTGAATTCCTGGGTTCAAGTGATCCTCTTGTCTCAGCCTCCCAAATAGCTGGGACTACGGTGCCCTCTACAACACCCAGCTAGTTTTTCTATTTTTAGCAGAGACAGGGTCCTGCTCTTGCTCAGGCTGGTCTTGAACTCCTGAGCTCAAGCAATCCACCCGCCTCTGCCTCCCAGAGTCCTAGGATTACAGGTGTGAGCCACCACCTGCCCTGTAAAACAGTATTTAAAATTTTTTCTTAGTCATTAACAATGCCTGATTAAGATCTCCTGAGCTTTCCACAAAGAAAAAAGTAAATGAGCTCTTCCTTTAAGCAGCCAGAGGAGATTTGTGAAGATCCGCTATTGGTCCGCTATTCCCTTGATCTAGAAAACCCCACAAAGCCATGCAAGTCAAGAGGCTCAAATCTTTGTATTCACTTCAAGAACAACATGAAACTGCCCAGGCCATCAAGGGTATGCATGTACGAAAAGCCACCAATTATCTAAAGGACGTCCCTTTAAAGAGACAGTGTGTACCATTCCGATGTCACAACAGTGGAGTGGGTACGTGTATGCCCAGGCCAAACAGGGGGGCTGGGACACAGGATCAGTAGCCCAAAAAGAGTGTTGAGTTTTTGCTGCACATGCTTAAAAA
This sequence comes from Perodicticus potto, assembly GCA_963574655.1. Taxonomy (NCBI): domain Eukaryota; kingdom Metazoa; phylum Chordata; class Mammalia; order Primates; family Lorisidae; genus Perodicticus; species Perodicticus potto. Next base: position 11,890 of record CAUYRH010181965.1, on the reverse strand, counting down.
TTCAGAGAGTAAAAGCTAAACTTAAGGGTTTATATATAGATTCTCTGATTACTGAGCATATCCAAGTGAACAAAGCACCCAAAATGCGTCGCTGAACTTACAGAGCTCACGTATGGGTCGCATTAACCCATACATGAGCCCCACCCCCCCCACCCCCCCACCCCACCCCACCCCCCGCCACATTGAGATGATCCGTACTGAAAAGGAACAAATTGTTCCCAAGCCAGAAGAGGAGGTAGCACAGAAGAAAAAGATATCCCAGAAGAAACTGAAGAAACAAAAACTTACAGCAGGGGAATAGATGTAACATAAAATAAATGCAAATAACAGTAAAAGGAAAAAAAAAATAAATGACTATGAGTACTTTACATAAAACATGTTTTAGACAGTTCATTGTAAGCAAGAGTTTCTCTTCCTCACTCAGGAACAAAATATTCTCTATGAAAACTGTTTCATTAGCCAGGCGGTGTGGCGGGCGCCTGTAGTCCCAGCTATTTGGGAGGCTGAGGCAAGAGAATTGCCTAAGCCCAAGAGCTGGAGGTTGCTGTGAGCTGTGACTCCACGGCACTCTACCAAGGGCGATAGAGTGAGACTCTGTCTCTACAAAAAAAAAAAAAGAAAACTGTTTCATATGGGTGATTAAGACTTATAAGTAATGGGATAAGAAACAGTCTTCAGGTCCTCTTATATCTTTTTTAATGGACAAATAGAAGTGTCCCCTCTTAATCCCACCACACACATTTTCTCCCCACATTTTGTTTACTCTTTCACTGCATAAACATATGCTCAAACTTTAGCCAAGAATCAAGAAATTAACCTGTCTTTATACTAGAAAAACTGGTGACCAAAAAAAGGTGGAGGTACATTTTACTACTGCTCAAAAGTTTAAAATTTCTGAGCAGGAATTAAATTGTAGTCCTGTTGGAAAGAATTCCTTCTTTCACTCCATTCAATTATGCAGAGTGAGTACATATTTTAATCACTCATTCCAACCAAATCCAAAATTTTCTGCCTCACGGAATGGCTACATGTCACTTTCATACATTATACAAATAATGCACACGTTTCCAACGCTTTATAAAAGTGAGAAAGTCACTCCTCTTCCACCATTCTTTTACCCACACTCCAACACTTTCTGAAAACACAATTCCTGAGACTCAATCTTTACAAGATTCCACCCACACAAAATTCTTGAATTAATAATACATTCACTAGAGACTATTTCTTTGAACTGTGCCTATTTTTCCATTTATAAAATGGTGGAATTTTGTGAATTATTCTTATGTAAATGCTGTGAGTAGCGGATTACTCTTGCTTCCTTTGTTCTATGAACAAAGATATTCCAGGGATATATTTTGTCCTGAGAAAGTTTGGTAATAACAGATAAACATACTGACATTTATGTAGCACTTTATAGATTACAATGTACTTTCAGATTTACTCCTCCTAACCACCTGAAGGTCAAAGTTTTATCAACATCCTCATTTATGAACTGCTGTTCTGCCAGAACTGGTAGATATTCATTAGTTGATCTTGCTTACTGAGTGAACAGTAAGTGAACTGAGCAAGATCAACTAATGAATATCTCTACCCATTCTGGCCCCAAAACTTTCTGCAATAAGTAATAATCCCAGAAGAAATAGTTATGTGTTTGTTTGTCAGAAAACAGTGGTATTACTAAAAATGAATTAAAGTAACACAAATGTGCATCAGGTCCTTTGAAATTGAGGAGAAAATTAAATTTTGGTAAAGGTGGTACATGTATTCAGAAAGTGGATTCCAGATCCCAAAAAAGAAAAGATGAGACATACTTTACTTTGCCTCATTATCTCCCAAGAATAGACCTCCAGCATCACAGACAGCCTATATTTACTCCTGTAAAATAAAACAAGCGCCATTCATAGAACTCAGGAGCAAACTCCTGAAGGCTAAACCAAACAGTAATTTTATATGAGGGTTTTCAGATTAAAAACAATAAATTTATTCATTAAGCCAAAAAAAAGTTTCTTTCTTTTTCAAAGCATTTCATAGGTAACCTACAGTAAAAATCTAGGTAGCAATGGGAAATTCTGAGGAAAATTTCCCTTTGGGACCTAACCATCTGCCCTCATCCCACGGGCTTGCCTTCTAACATCGATTATGTTTCCTTTCTTTTATGAATAATAAATTTTAACATTAACAGGACAATAACAAATTTTAGACTAATGTGTCTAAGAGATATTAATGACAATTTGAACCAAGAAATATTATATGTAAACCTCTATTTAGCCCTACAAAAGAAATGTCTCCATATAGTAGAGTCTCTTCTCTTTTATTTAAAGTTCTAATAAAACTGCCTCAGTAGAAGATAAATGGGATTCAGGAAAAATGAATAAATCTTATTCTAATGACAAATCCTCGGCTCGGCGCCTGTGGCTCAACGGGCTAAGGCACCAGCCACATACACCTGAGCTGGCGGGCCTGGGCCCGCCAAACAACAATGACAGCTGCAACCAAAAAATGGCCGGGCATTGTGGCGGGCGCCTGTGGTCCCAGCTACATGGAAGGCAGAGGCAGGAGACTCGCTTGAGCCCAGGAATTGGAGGTTGCTATGAGCTGTGATGCCACAGTACTCTACCCAGGGTGACAGCTTGAGGCTCTGTCTCGAAAAAAAAAAAAAAAAGACAAATCCTCTACATACTCAGCCGTAGCAAAGTGTATATACCTAAGGACCAAGATAATATTAACATCACTGCCACCAACAACACCACCCTCAGTGGTCAAAGGAGCAGATCAGGACCTCTTAAGATGGTCAGCCACAAACTGTGGACACTCTCCCAAGCATGCGACCCTATAAGCCCCAAATAGCAAACAGTTCTGAACTGTTAGTCACTCTGACAACTGATATTCCCAACTTTCAGGCAGATGGCTGAAAACAAAAAGAACAATATCTAAGTAATGTTTGGCAATGAATGTGTCAGAACAAGGGTAACTGAAACCTTTGATTATTCTCTACTCATAGTGTCCTAAAATTTTCAACTCTTTGAAATTAACAAAATCCAAGGACAGTATGACACAGAGTGGAGTGTGCTGATTTTGGCTGATGCTAAGTAAACTACACAGGTGTTTCATCCTTGTTTACTTTGCTTCTAGTCAAAGTAATCAATGGTGGGGCTTCTTTTCTGATCAAGTCTCCCAATCCTGTTCTTTGCAATAAGCCATTTGTCTAGGAGATAGATGATCTTTCTGAACAAAGAGCCATAATATAATTAAATCAGATCCACCTTCCTGTAGTCACTATCCTTAGTATAATTATCCTCCTTACTAGACTGTTCATACAATATACACAGACTTCTGTAATTCCTTTGTGAAAGACAGTCATTCATATTTTGTACAAATACTTGAGGAATCAAGTAACATTAAGCAGTATCTCAACTGTTTGGGGACTTTTTTATGGTTCTTGGTTCTGTTTTTAGCTGCCTGGTTTTTGCGGGTGTAGAGCACAGAGAATGAGAAGTCTTGCAGATCAGGAGGAAGCATAGTCATCGTTACACAGACCGGGGAGGGGACTCTGTTCTACTTGTCTGAAGCACTCCTCTACCCTCTCCACTGTCTACAAAATTCATAATCATCAAGCTTCAAGACCCCCATCAAATGTTAACCTATCAATCCAACCCAACATGATAATCAAAACCAATGCAAATGGCTCCCTTACACACACCCAAGGCAGACTCATGAATATTTCTCTTTCAGTGCTTCCACAGCATGAAGTACACAAGACAGTCCTGTAGCATTGCTCACATTATAAAAATTTTATTCATCTCTTTCCCCAGCATACATTCTTAATCATGAACAGCAGGGAAAATCTTAGGGATCAATTTATCTCTAACATTTATCCCAGTACCTGAGACAGTAATTTTCAAATAAACATTTGGAGAAAGGAGGGCTTCTGAAAACAATGACAGCTAGTATACTTGACGCACCATGAAATGTTGTGTTCTTCCACCCACATATTTCCAGCATACTGAATCATCCACATCTTTTAGCTTAGAAAAAACAAATCTAAGGAGCAACACGTCTAGCAATACTACCTCAAATGACAATAAATTTCTTCACCCCAAATTTCAGACATATTATAATAGGAGAGTATATTACCTGATAGAATCCTAGAATACTGAGAAAGGTGGTATACTCTGTCAGGTGGTCAACTACTGGTCCCACAATTAAACATATCACTCAATTTATAAAGAAATAATGGCTCTGAGATTTGGAATAACATGCCCAAAATGACAACTAAATAAGTGGCATAGCCAATATGAAAGTTTAGTTATCCTGAAAAATGTGTTTACATAGAGATAGGCTTATTAAGCCAAATGCCCAATATGGTGGTTAGAATATACGTAGCACTTTGACTCAAAAGAATTGCCATGTGTGCTGAGGTGCTGGCAGGAATGCGCAGGATCTGGAACTAGTCTCCTCAGGCACTGGTTTGAGAAAACTGCCTATGTCCTCATAAGTCCTCTGTAGTTGCAGGCTGCCTAACAGTCCTAAGAATTAGAGAATGTTAACATTAGGTCAGTGAATAGGAAATGTCCAATGCCAAATCAAAAGTTTAGTTTATTATATCTCAATCAAGAAGCAGCACAATTAATCAAAGTATGAGCCTACGCTATCAACACTGTTTTCCCATCTTAATGGTAGCTTGTTTATTCCAGCAGCGAAGAAGCCTAGAGATCGAGTGGTGATGAAATCATGAAAGGCCTTTTCCACAGTTTGCTGAGAATTGAATATTTCTCCTGGTAAGAAGGGGTCCAAAGCCTGGAAGAAATGGCGGTCAGCTAGTGCAAGGTCTGATGAACATGGCGGATAACAGAGCAATCCAAGCTCACCTTCTGTAATTTGAGCAGCACTGTTGTGTGACAAAGTTACCTTGTAAAATTGGCCTGTCTCTATTGACCAGTCTCAGCTGCTTAATCGCAAGCATCCTCATCATGTTGTCCAATCGGTTACAAAAGACGCCCACTGTAATGGAATAAGCAGGTTTCATGAAGCGGAAGTGGATAATACCAGTGCTGGATCACCAAACGGATACAGTTAGCTTTTTTAGATGAATATTTGGTTTGGGGCTGTTTCTTCATCTTTATCCAACCGTGTCAAACACCTATGATTGTCAAAAAGTATCCATTTTTCATCGCATATAATATGGTATAGAAATGGTTTATGTCTGACAGCAAAGAAAGGCAAGCTTCAAGACAATGTCAGAAGATGTTTCCTCTGATGTTAGTTTAATGCATGTGGAACCCATCTATCCAGCTTCTTTACCTTGCCAATTTGTTCAAATGGTTCAGTATTTTTTAAACAGTAACACCAAAACTTACTGCTAATTCATGTGTAGGTTGAGAGAGCTATATTCACTTCCACTATAGCTTTCAGGTCATTGTCCACCTTGGTCTCAGGTTGCCCTCATGGCTCATTTTCAAGATTAAAATCACCAGAATGGAACTTCTCAACCACCCATGTACTGTGCATTCATTAGCCACATCCTTCCCAAACACTTCATTGGTTGGTATTTTGAGCTGTCTGTGCTGCGCTGGTTCCATGATGGAGCTCATATTCAAAAACAACACGAACATCTGATTTATCCATAGTTTCACAAAAAATTATTACCAGCAAAAATGTGTTTAAAAAAATGATGTACTTTCACAATTTAAAAAATAAAAACAAAAAGTATCAAAGTGAAATGTCAGAGATTTCAGCCGTCAAACATAGTATTTAAGGAAATTGCATATTTCTTATTTAATAACCTAATAAATTAAGTATAAAGTAAATAGAGGCCAGACTCGTACTTGTAATCCCAGCACTCTGGAAAGTCAAGGGAGGAGGACTGGTTGAGGCCAAAGACTAGCCTGAAGAACACAAAGAGACCCCGCCTCTGCCAATAAAATGTAAAAATCAGCCAGATATGGTGGGGTATGCCTGCAGTCCCAGTTCCTCAGGAAGATAAGGAGAAAGGATTGGCTCGGCACCCATAGCTCAGTGGTTAGGGCACCAGCCACATGCACCAGGACTGGTGAGTCTGAACCGGGCCCAGGCCTGCTAAACAATGACAACAACAACAACAATAACAAAAATGGCCAGGCGTTGTGGCAGGTGCCTGTAGTCCCAGCTACTTGGGAGGCTGAGGCAAGAGAATCACTTAGGCCCAAGAGTTTAAGGGTGCTGTGAACTGCGAAGTCGCAGCACTCTAACAGTGACATAATGAGACCGTGTCTAAGAAAAAAAAAAAAGTTAGGAAGATTATTGAAGCCAAGGAATTAAAGGCCACAATAAGCTATGATTCCACCACTGCACTCCAGCCTGGACAACAGAGGAAGATCTCATCAGTAAATACATAAACAAACAAACAAACAAATAAATGAATAGATAAGTCAAGGTTGATGGAACCAAAAAATAAAAGAAAATAATATAAAAACGAAGAGAAAAATCTCAGTAATAGAAGAAAAGACATTTTCAGGGTTAATTATCCTGCAATAAACATTACAGAAAAATAGAAAGTTACTTTTTTTAACCACAGTAGTAAAATTCAGGATCCTCTGCAAAATTCTTCCAACTGTCTGATGTGCTAAAGACACCCTCTTGGTTAGAGCACCAACTGTCAGGGTGTCAAGATCTTTAACACAAAGTAACTATCTCTGGTAATAACAACAGGCCTACATGACAGATTGAGTACCCAAGTTTCCTCAAATATTTCTGCATTTCAGTTACTTTTATAAAAAAGATCCTCAATGATTTATCACTTTCCTAAAATTACAGACAATGATTATCAAAAAGGGTTTTAGAGGTTGTCAAATCTAGCCTTATTTTATCCAAGCAATGATCTGGACTCCTTAAACATTTCATCCAGAGGAAGGCAACTTCCTTTCAACATACCTCCTTTTCAGATAACTACAGGTAAAATGGTCATCAGTAGGACAAAACCTGCCCATCTATAGTAGTTACCCACCAGTGCTAGCTCAGCTTCAGGGCACTTGCATTCTCAAGAGATATGTGTGGGGGTGTTCTGCAGACCTCTGACACTCTGAAGTCTATATTTTAAATACTCTGTAGATGATCATCTGTGTAGCACACCATCTAGGCTAAGGCACAGATAAAGTCCTAAAAGTACTCACCACGTTACAGACAGAACTCATGGCTCACTCAGTGAGCCTCTCTGAAGTACACTTTGACTACAGTTGAAATACTTGACTTTCCAACTTAAATTAGATTTAGGAGGTGTTAGAAAGAATCAACATCAGAATCCTAACATATAATACTATAAGATTACAATGCAGTTTCCTTTTGTAAAAGGCAAAAGATTTATAGGATCTGAAGAGAAACCATAGTATTATTTTCCTTTTTGAATATGTCTATATCTTCCTATTTATCTTCCATGAAGGGAAATTTTATAATCATTTTCAAAATATTTTATGATAAAAATGGATTTATATCTTTATTCTAATTTAAGCAACTAAACAGTGAAGCTGGCTGGGTGTAGTGGCTCACGGGTCTGTAATCCTAGCACTCTGGGAACAGAGGCAGGACCATCACTTGAGCTCAGGAGGTGGATACCTGGAGCAAGAGAACAACCCCCTCCCTACCAAAAATAGACAAAATCAGCCACACATTGTGGCAGGCATCTATACGCCCACCTACTAGGTAAGCTGAAGCAGGAGGATCACTTGAACCCAGGAGATTGTGGTTGCTGTAAGCTGGGCTGATGGCATGGCACTCTAGCCTGAGCAACAGAGACTCTGTCTCAAACAAACAAACAAATAAACAAACAAACAAAAAAACCACAAACCCAGAGAGGCAACAAATACTACCAAAAAAGTAAGTTGCAGTTGTAGTACCAATGTTTTATTGATGGATAATTTATATTGCTCCTTTAAGTTTACAGAATGAAAGTTCTATTTTTTTATGAAAAAATTATGCTAACAAAAATGGTCCACATAAGGCCCCAAATTTGTCCGTTATCTTCCCGAGCACCAATACAAGCAGGGATATATGGAAAGTTGCTCAGTTCTCATAATCAGAAAGGAGAAATAATGCCAATTATTTACCACAAATGTTTTATTAATACCAAATATAAAAGTAAATTCAGTTATCATGTGGGAATTTAAAAAGGTAGCACTGAATTATGTAACAGATATCATCAAGAGTTTTTACATGAACAGTAATAAGCATCAGTTTTAAATATGTAAAACATAGGTAAACACATGATTTCAACAAACACGTAAGGCTAAGCACAGTAAAGAAACATTTTAAAAAGCAAAACATCCAATTTAATCCTAACATTTCACTCTGATGCAATTTATCAAGAGTGCTTTTTTTCCCCCTAATCTCCCACATTCAAAGTTAAATGAAAACCCCAGTAACCTAAACCACTTGTTTGGCCTGTAGACATGTTATAAATAACCACAAACATACCAGATTGCAAGAAAGTGGATTTTGAAAATGCTGAGATAATTTAAAAGCAGATGTACTGCTTAATCACAGACCATCTACATTATCAGAGACCACAAAGTAACTGGGTAACTTATTGGAAAAGAGAAAATGGCTGAGTCAGAAATTTCCATCTGCCAGGGTAAATTTTTAGGGGTGAGAAGAATGGTGAAAAGAACCAAAGAAAGGTAGCTGGGGGCAATTAGGGCAATTTTTACTCACATTGATAGAACTGTTGGTTATAAATAAAACTTTCCATAAGATTTATCTGACACAGTTATTATAAATAATTTTTAAAATGCCCACAAATACAACCAACCTTACAAGCTTACTGTGTTGTAGGCATCAATTTTATGGAATGGTGCTTTGAAGCCAAAAGACTTAATCTGAGTACCCAACAAATAGATTCCTGAGTTTTATCTTTGTATTTCCACCAAGTGGTTGCTAAGGTTTTCTTCAAAACCCTAAGTGATGTGCATTTCACATGATCTAATGTTGAATGGAAGCAGTATCAGAAAAGATTAAAAACTGGATCAGTGATCCAAGATCACTGGATTTGTGATCTTCTAGGGTCACAAATAATTTTTTTCATAGTATATATGTCAGCTACCAGTCACATATAGCTATTTCAATTTTATTTCTTTTTTTTTTATTTTTTGAGACAGAGTCTCACTTTGTTGCCTCAGTAGAATGCCATGGAGTCATAGCTCACAGCTACCTCAAATTCTTGGGCTCAAACAATCCTCCTGTCTCAGCCTCCCAAGTAGCTGAGACTACAGGTGCCTGCCACAATGCTCAGCTCGTTTTATTTTATTTTATTTTTATTTTTTGAGACAGAGCCTCAAGCTGTCACTCTGGCTAGAGTGCTGTGATATCACAGCTCACAGCAACCTCCAATTCCTAGGCTCAAGCGAGTCTCTTGCCTCCGCCTCCCAAGTAGCTGGGACTACAGGTGCCCACCACAACGCTCAGCCATTTTCTGGTTGCAGCCGTCATTGGTGTTTGGCGGGCCCGGACTGGCTTTGAACCTGCCAGCTCAGGTGTATGTGGCTGGCGCCTTAGCCCGTTGAGCCACAGGGGCCGAGCCTCAGCTACTTTTAGAAAGTAGCTTTCATTCAGGCTGGTCTCAAACTCTTGAGCTCAATCAACCTGCCTCTGCCTCTCTGAGTGTTAGGATTACAGGTGTGAGCTACCGCGCCCGACCTAGCTACTTCAATTTTAAATAATTCAAGTTAAATTTTTAAAAATTCAGTTCTTCTCAGCTTTACTAATCACATTTTTCCAGCATTAAATTAGCTGTATGAGGCTGATGGCTGCTATTAATAGTTTGGACGATGTGGAATAGAGAACATTTCCATCATTTCCATCATTACAGTTGTTCTGTCAGATAGCCCTGCTCTAGACAATGATCAACAGGTGACAGATAGGATAGTGCTAATTTAAACAAATGGACCACTCCATGAACCTGAAACCTGAATTAGGCTCCACAGATTTAAACCATCTATGTGAGGGTGTGAGTGTGTGTGTGTGTACACGTGTACATTTACGTTTTAACTCAATTTGCCACTATGGACAACCAAGGCTCTTGAGTATACTATTGATCTTGTGTGAGCCACTGATTTACCTCCACAGTACTTGACAACCATCATTTCTCCCATGCTTCCTCCTTAGCCCTAATGTGGTAAGTAGTTTCACTAACTTTAGCAGGGTGAAAAGGCCAAGAGTTATTCCACATTAATCAAGCAAGCACTGTGCATATACAGAAGAGAGACAAAGTAAACAAATCTCTACTTGGAAAGAAAAGTGAACCAGGTATTTCCACACAGCTAAAGGAGTTCAATTCTAGGATACAATTGCTACTGAATAAAACCACCAAATCTCTAATACTTTACCAACCAAAAGCTGAAGAAATGTGGACTCTGATTAGCAAATACATATATTTATGAATTTCAATTGACCCTGAAAATTAAATTGATCACAAGTGAAGAAGCATTCTCCTAAATTTACTGTGGCCCATGCCTTCTTTAAAAAATGATTACATTTTACATGAGTGCTCTATTTTAAAACTAGTCATATTTGAAATTACATGGTAACTAAATAATTACCCTTATATCATAAAAATTAGTAAAAAGGAAGTACTTCAGTTTTAAAATGGTTCTGTTTATTTTTAAATGGAATCATAAAATTTCATAATTAAAGACAGATGGTTATCAGAATTACACCTAGAAAAACATGAAAATCTCATGCAGTGTTTTCTATAGAACAATGCACAGAACACTGGTTCCATGAGATATTTAGTGAATACTTACTGCCCAAGGAACAGTATGATTTAACCAAGAGAACTCTTACTTTGGTTCCAATCCTGACTGTACCACTCACTAACTTAATAATCCTTAATAATCTTTTTTTTTGGGGGGGGCTCACTCTGTTGCCCTGGTTGGAGTGCTGTGGTCTCATAGCTCACAGCAACCTCAAACTCCTGCTTCAGCCTCCTGAGTAGATGGGACTACAGGCACCTGCCATAACACCCGGCTAGTTTTTCTATTTTTAATAGAGATGAGGTCTCACTTTTATTTAGGCTGGTCTTGAACTCCTGAGCTCAAGCAATCCACTCACTTCAGCCTCCCAAAGTGCTAGGATTATGAATGAAAGCTAACACACCTGACACTAACCTAATAATCTTAAACAAACAAACATCACCTAGATTTGCTCAAGATTTAAGAGAAATAATAACCACCATAAGTATAGTCATTTTGGGGTATAGACAGGGGATTAGTTCAAAGAACCCCATAGACACCAAAACTAGACATATCTACAAGTCCTGCGGTCAGCCCTATGGAACCCACATCTGTGGAAAGTCAGCCTTCCATATGTGTGGGCTTTATATCTCATGAATACAGTATTTTTGATCTACATTTGTTGGAAAAAACCCACGTATAAGCAGACCTGCACAGTTCAAAGCCACAATGGTCAAGGACCAACTATCCTTAAGTACTGCAGACAATGTTTTTTTTTTTGTCTTTCAAAAAGGTACTCAAAATTATTCTGATAGAGATAGACCTTCTATTAAAAATACAGGCCATTGGGGCGGTGCCTGTGGCTCAAAGGAGTAAGGAGCCAGCCCTATATACCAGAGGTGGCAGGTTCAAACCTAGCCCTGGCCAAAAACTGCAAAAAAAATAAAATAAAATAAATAAAATAAAAATACAGGCCATTAATAGCTACAGAGTGTCTTCAAAATGGTAAGTACCTTAATTACATAGGCTGTAGCAGTTTTTTTCTTTCTTTCTTTTTTTTTTTAAATACATGTATTTTATTATTCTTCATTACATTATTCCCCCCCCACACCCGTCCGTGATAAGACAGAATTGATTTACAGAAAAGAATACAGAAAACACCAAAGGGCTAGGATTTTGTTGAGAATTTTTGC
>CAUYRH010181963.1:0-11268 GCA_963574655.1 Perodicticus potto | reverse complement strand
TCTAACTTGTTTTTTCAAACTGATCAATTTGTCTCCTAACATAAAAACAGCCTGTTCTAAGTCCGAGATCTCATTATACAATTCAGTATCAATTTGTTTTTGGGCAGTCCACATAATTGTTCAGAGTTCTTATGCCAATCGGCAACAAAGTTGTGGGTTTTAATTCCTTGGGTCAGAGTGACACCTGCAGTGGTGGTGATGGCTGTCACAGCAATGATTCCTAGAATAGCAGCAATCAGCAATCCAATGAAATGCTTGCTCCTCTTCAAAATTTGGTCTGCTAACAGCTGCAACACAGACAGGGCTGGCTATTCCTACCAGGGTTGCGCCAGATTAACCAGAAGCCATGTGCCGTTATATGCTCTCAGCAAATACATCTGTTCCTTGGATGGGTCAAAACTCAAAAAATTAATACAAGTAAAGTTTTGACACTTTGGACTAAAGAGTTCTCCCATGGCTTTATTCCACATAACGTTTCCTTTCAACCAAACAAATGGAAGTTGAAGATAGACTTGAATATACTTGCTTTCTTTCACTTCAAACTGCATAGCATACTGATGATTTATAGCATGCTGGTATAAACCTCCAGTCTAAGCCTTAATAGGCTGCAGGGATGTCGACACCTTCCATAAATGATTTTGCTTTGGAAAGGTGGCTATACCAGGGGAAGGAGGAGAATAACCTCCATTGCTCCATTTCATAGTGCCACACATTGCTACTCCCATTCTGTCCTTATTATAGGAGTATCTGTGTCCATCATCTAGTGATATATCAAAGGACACTGGTATTCTGGAAGCATCTACTAAGGAGTCCACTGGCCCCCAGTCTAGCACTTCACCACTTATAGTATTCATAAGTGTGTAAGGATACTTCCCTCTACACTTAGTCCAGTGAATCCAATCTTTGACTTTCTTAAAAGAATGCATCATACAAGGTGGTAATTCAGTATCAACAAAAGCCTTAATTGCATTGTTCTTATGTAAAGAATAAGTACTTAACATAAACATTTCTGTCAACATAACTACTTGGTCTAATTCATCAGGTTTGTGATCATAAATGCTGACCCATGATTGTATAGCCCTATTAAGGCAATGTGGTTGACTCCCAAAACAAATAGGAGGACCACTCACTCCTATAGTGTAATTAGTTTTTATTGTGCCTTCTTCCTCAGGTTTTAGAGGTCCTCTAGTTTCATAAGGACTGGGGAGCCAAGATGAATCATTAACATAAACAGGCACAGTTGGTTCTAGCCAACTGACCCCCCTTAATAAAGGCAGGTTGGGGACATGCGTCCAATATTCAAATATCTGCCCACTTATGGGAGTGGACAATAATGCAAGCATAGCCAAGAAAACATTCACCACATTAAGCTCTTGTTGGGTATGTACTACCAAACCTTAAGCCTCAGAGCACAGTCCCCTCAGTTGGTCCCAGGTTACTGCTCAAGCATCACTCCTCTGAAACATGGCAACTCTCCATTCTGTCCTCGAGGTAGTCGGGAGGATTTTATTCAAGTTGACTGCTGCCATTTCTGGGTTCTTCTTCCTTCCCATGTCTGGAACAATGCTCTTCCAGTTGTGCCAAAACTTCAAGTTTTTATCTGGAATCCAAAGTTTAGTACTTCCTATAGAAAAATAAGCATAATCTATCCCCCAAAGTATAACACTTTCTGGTATCCATGCATTTGTTAAAGTGTCTTTAAAATATACCAGTTGACTTAGGGGTGGGGAGGTAACAGTTATCCAATGTTTAAAGGCCAGAGTTTCATCTTCATCATTCATATTAAAAAAAATAATAATGTAAAAAAGTGCTGAAGATACTCTATTTCTGGGAGTTATATTATATTGCTCTCCCCCTTTTTTTCTGTTTCAAAAGCATCTCTTTTAATGTTCTATTTTGGTCTTTCAATAATTGCTTTTCCTGTGCTATTTCCAGTAATTCTGGTGATATGTTTAATATTATGTAACTTAGAAAAGGCTTGACATTTATTTGAAATATAAGCAAACCCATTATCAGATTTTATAGTGGAAGGCTTTCCCATAACAGAAAGTTCTTCTAAGAGATGGGAAATTACTGCATCAGCCTTTTCTTATGATAATGCTGACGCCTGAGAGCAATGAGAATAAGTATCCACTGAATGATAGATATATTTTAATTTTCCAAATTCTGGAAACTGAGTCACATTCATTTGCCATAATTGGTTGTACTGTAAACCTCTAGGATTGACTCCAACTGGTTAATTAGGAGCAGTTAACGTCTGGCATGTATGGCATGATCGAACTATTGCCCTAGCTGAATGCCAAGAAATATTATGTCTCCTTTTTAATGCTTTAGCATTAGGATGGTTAAGGCATGTTTATGTTGAGCTGCGATCACGGACCCAATTAGTTGGTCAACTGCTTGATTTCCTTCATCTATGGGTCCAGGTAAATTAGAATGAGCTAGAACATGTGTAATGTAAATAGGAAAAGTTCTATTTCTAATTAATTGCTGCAAAGTGGTAAATAACATGGAAACTCATCTTTATTAGTTGGCAAAGTAATTAGTTTCAATTTTCTGAACTACATGGGCAAAATAAATGGAGTCACTAATTATGTTTAGCACATGATTTGAATAATAAGTTAATAACACAATAATAGCAAAAAATTCTGCCTTTTGTACTGATGAATATGGGAACTGTTGTACTTTTTGAGAATAAGGACCCACATAACCAGATATTCCTAACTTATTACGATCAGTGTAAAAAGTTTGAGCATCAGGAATAGGTTCTATTTTAACAACTTTAGGTAAAATCCAAGAAGTATTTTTAAGGAAAGGAATCCTTTTATGTTGGGGGATAATTATTATCCATTATCCCAATATAGTCAGACAAGGCAATTTGCCATTTAGTATTTAACATAAGTAAATCAGTAATCTGATTATTAGTTAAAGGCACCACAAATTTTTCAGGATCTCTGCCAACTAATTGACTAAGTCTTCGGTAGCCCTTTAAAATTATTGAGGCCATCTTGTAAACATATGTTTCCATCTTTTTAGATGCTTTATTTGATAAGAAGTACCATTCAATAAAAGCTGTTTCTTGTACTATTAAACCTGTAGGATAATCTATAGATGGAAATACATAAATATAAAAATTTCCATCCTCAGATATATGGTTCAATTGAGCATCTTGAATATGCTCTTCTATCCATTGTAATTCTTTTTCAGCTTCAGGAGTTAATATCCTGGGGCTATTTAAATTAGAGTCTCCTTCAAGGAGAGAAAAAAGATTCTTGAGAGCATATGTAGGAATTCCCAATGTAAATCTAATCCAATTTATATCTCCTAGCAATTTTTGAAAATCATTTAAAGTTTTTAGAGTCTCTACTAATTTTTTTTTGTGGAATTATGTTTTGAGCTGTTATTCTATATCCTAAATATTCCCATATTTCCTGACTTTGTAGTTTATCTTCTGAGATTTGTAAGCCATATTCTTTGAATTTCAATGAAGCTATTTGAAATAACTCTTGTAATTTTTCAAAGCATGGATGAGCTAATAAAATATCATCCATGTAATGCAAACACAAGCTTTCAGGAAATTCTTTTCTAAGTTCTTCTAAAGGCTGATCTACAAACAATTGACACAAGGTAGGGCTATTAAGCATACCTTGAGGCAAAACATTCCAGTTATACCTTTCATTTGGCTCATTATTATTAAGAGCTGGAATTGTGAAAGCAAATCTTTCAGCATCCTGAGGATCCAAATGAAGGTTTAAAAAGCAGTCTTTCAAGTCTATTATAATTATAGGGTAATATTTTGGAATTAAATTTGGATTTGGGATGCCTGGTTGCAAGGTCCCCATCAGTTGAATAATGACATTAATGTTTCTTAAATCAGTTAACATTCTCCATTTTCAAGACTTCTTTTTTATTACAAAGACTGGACTATTCCAAGCACTGGTTGTTTGTTGTATATGACCAGCTTGGAGTTGTTCATCAACTAATTGCTATAGTGCTTCTAATTTTTTTCACAGAAAGGGGCCACTGCTCTACCCATCCTGGCTTATCAGATTTACATTGCGAGGAAAGGGAAAAGCGCTGTGCAGGTGCCCCTAGTAAAAATCCTCTGAAATAGTTGGCAAACCTAGTCCTGTCTTGGCATTCCCAACATGGGTTACTTCAGGCTCTCTGATAGGTGTTGGCTAAGTAGGGTCATAACCCGCATTAAGCATAATATTCTTAGCAGCATTAGAGATAGTAGGAATGGTTAACATAGCTCCCCATTGTTGTAATAAGTCCCTTCCCCATAGAGTAATGGCTATGGGTGCCATATAGGGACATAAGCTAGCTGCCTATCCATCCGGTCCTTTGCATTTGAGAATAACAGCACTTTGTCCTATATCTGACATAGTTCCTTGACCCACAAAAGTAGCTTTAACCTTAACGTTTGGCCATCCTTCAGGCCACATGTAAGACACTATAAGGGAAACATCAGATCCTGTGTCTACCAAGCCTTTCATTTGAACTTTGTCCTTAAAAAATACAGTGCACTGAGGGCATGCGTCATTCAAGAAACTATGCCAAAAAACCTGTTTTCCTGTGCTGCCAAAGCCTCCTTCTCTAGTTACAGGAGCAGTCTTGCCTTTATGATAAGGTAATATTAAAATCTGAGCCACTTGCTGCACTGAAGACAGCTGAATATCTTTTGTGGCCAATGCTATTATTAAAATTGTTCCTTTGTAATCTTCATCTATGATTACTGGATGGATATTAAGTCCTTCCACAGTAAGACTGCTTCTTCCTAAGATAAGACCCAGGGTCCCTGTGGGAATAGGGCCATAAATGCCTGTAGGCAGCTTTTAAGGAGAGTCTTCATTGTTAAAATTAACATCAGTCAAACCGGGAAGTTCTAAAGTGGCACTTCCCTGAGTAGCATGAAATAAATCCTGTACTTGTATTTTATTAATGGGTCTTAACTCTGATTCATTTGGGCATGGGCAAGCCCATCACTCACTGGGAACTGTTGTGGGAGGGAACTTCTCGTGTTGTTTGTCTGAGGGCCCCCAAGCTAAGCCTGAGTAGGAGTTTAACTGCTCATTATTAAAGTTCCCAGACCCCTGTGGCTTAGAATTCCCAGACTCCTGCGGCTTAAGAATGTTATCATCCTTGTCTTTTACCGAGCAATATTAATCCAATGCCCACGTTTCCCGCAGCGGCAACATAGCCTAGAAGGTTTTTCTCCTCATTGCTCTTTCTGCATTCTTTTCTAGTTACTAAGGCCACTTTTTCCACAATTAAAACATTTAAGTTTTCTGCCGTCAACCTTTAAGGTGGAGGCTAAAGCTGTAGCTTGTAAATCAGCCTGAAACATGCCAGACCCTACCTCCCTGCAGGCAAGAATATATGGGTCAATGATCACATTTTCCTGGTTCCTTATTCTAGCCAAAGCCTTTTTGCAATCCACATTGGCGTTTTCAAAAGCCACCTGTAAAAGGAGCATCTGTCGAGCCTCTTCTTCTGGTATAGAGCTTTCTATTGCTGTCTGTAAGTGATCAAGGAAGTCGGAGAATGGCTCATTATTTCCCTGCATGATTTTAGTAAAGAACTGCTTAATTTCTCCTTTCTCACCCAGATTTTGCCTTGCTTTAGTGCAAATATCTTTTATTTGAATTAGTAATTCCTGAGTGTAGCAGGTTTGAGGTCCCAGGCCTTCAAATTCGCCAGAACCAGTTAATTGCTCAAAGGTGAAAGAAAGTGGCTGCTCAGTCCTATTATGGCATGCTTTCAGTTTTGCCTGGTCCATTCACCAAGATTTAAATAGAATAAATTGTCCTGGGCTTATAGTAGTACAGGCTAATATCTCCCAATCTACAGGAAGGAAAATATGATCTGAACAATAAGAGCTTAAAACGCCAATTACATAGGGACAATTGGGGCCATAAGCATGGACTGCATCTTTCATAGTCTTGAGAAATTTTAATTCTATTTGCATATGGGAAACATTAACACATCCATCCTCTTGTATTTCTCTTAAAAGAGGAAAAGCCATGACCTCACTGTCTGTTGGTTTAGAAGGTAATGCAGAAGTGGAGGCAGGCATGTTATTAAGTATATTAAAATTGGAAGTCTCAATCAGGAAATGATGAACTCTAGTTATAAATTTAGAATCAGATGGATTGGGCCATACTGGCTATAATCAAGGAGGAGTTGAAGGTGTCCAAGGACCATCTTGCCATTTTAAAGGCTGTTTTGATGGGGTAGAAGGTGGTCTGGGAGCTATGGGGGGTCTATAAATTGAATGAGCTGAGGCATAACGAACATTCACTTGAAAGCCTTGTTTCTCTATTGCTTGCATTCTTCTATTAATATCTTGCAAGGCCTCTTCTAACCTTTTCTTCAAATGTTTAATGTCATTTTCCTCAGAACGAGGATTAAGAAGGCATTCATTATCATTATCAAAATCTATAAGGTCTTTATCTGAGTCCCTACAAACCCTTTTAGCAGAGCGAACTGGACAGTCCGTATTGGGGGCTCTTACAGGATCATCATAAATCAGCTGCTCAGGAGGTTCTTCCCAGCCTGCTCCTCCACCTTGGGAGGCAGCTGGGGTGGGGGTGGGGGCTGTTCCTCCACTTCTGAGCTAGATGCCTCAGAGCACAACTGAAATGGCTCTAATGCCACCATAATCAGGTGAAAAGCTCCCCATACGTCTCTGCTAATAAATTCTCCTCTCTGGTGAGTGCACCTCAAATGCTCTACCAACTCTCTTCCAGACCTTCATGTTCAATTGAACTGTTCTCTCTGGCAAAAAACAGTAACAGTGCTTTACCACTACCTGGAACAACTCTCTCAGAATTCTAGCTTTAACTGGAATATTCATGCAGACAAGCAAAGTTTTAAGCAAAGCAACATGTTGATCCTCTAAAGTCTGAGTACTTTGAGGCTTCCCCAATTTTTAGTTTCTCTCTGTCTTTGCCTGATGTCTCATGTATTCACAGCATGACCAGGACCATCATGTTTCAAAGTCTGAAGCCTATCTTAATTGTTCTTTGAAGAAGCTGGCTCTGCTTTCTCCACTGAGCCCGTCCCGTAGCTCACTCGACTGCGACCCTGCTCACTGTGCCAAAATGTTGGGTGAGGTCTGATTGAGTGGTCGATAAAGCAGAGGTTAGACTACTTATTGAAATTATATGAGACAGAGATGACTACCAGCTCTGATTTCAAGTAGCAAACTCCTTTATTTCTGGCTAGTTTAGAGATGGGGTCTAGCCAGTTCAGCCACATACACACTATTGCTCAATAATCATACAATGACCTTAAGGTTACAATGTAAAACTAGCTTAACTTTTTTTTTTTTTTGGTGCCTGCAAGGCTACTGATAAACTTCTACACATTGTTCTACATCTTTTATAATACCATATATAGTAGTCATGAATAATATACTGTCAGCCAGTTCCCTAGAAACTGATAAGTCACAGGACACCCACAGGGGAATGAGCTGCTTATTTGCCTGCTCTCTGGAGACCCGTAGCATCTGGAGGTAGAAACTTTATCTTACAAACCCACAGTCCAGAGATTCCTAAGACTTGCCAAAAATGTGTCTGCATGCCCCAGCCTCCGCAGCCAGCTTCTGAGTATTGGGCTTTTATCACCAAAGCACCCAGGCTTATTGGCCTATTCAGAGTTCAGCCCTGGTTTCAGCCTGATTGTGCTAAGTAAGAATTTTGTCTCTGCATGCTCTCAGGAAGATAAGCCCAGAGGCATTTAGGCTTTTTGCCTATAACATAAGATGAAGATTTTTATGAATACATGCAATTATCACATGTGATGACACAAATACATTGATATTTGAATTTTATCATTGCCTATAGCTTGAGATAAAACAGACTGAACTATTTTTACTATTTCTAATTTATGGTTTTATCTAAGTTCATATGAGAAATATCTGTGGAAATTCTGATTCAGGGTTACAAGAAGGGGTTAGATGAACATATTGCTGTGAAGCCATGTTATATGCAGGTGACAACTGAATATTTTCTGAGCTTAAAGTCATACCACAGTTCTTTGGACATAAAATGAGAATACCTGAAATGAGACTCTTCTAAGAACTGAAATACTCACACCTGTAATCCTACCAATATAGGAGGCTGAGGTGGGGGGATTGCCTGAGCTCATGGGTTCCAAAACCAGCCTGAGACAGAGTGAGAACCCATCTCTAAAAACTAGCTGGATGTTGTGGCAGGTGATTATAGTCCCAACTATTCGAGAGGTTGAGGCCACAGAATAACTTGAGCTCAAGAGTTTGAGGTTGGTGAGAGCTATAATGCCATGGCCCTCTACCAAGGTGGACATAGTGATACTATGTCAAAAGAAATGAGATAGCAATATATGAGCAGATAGAGAGAAGAGGAGGCATGAAAATTAATATACAGTTAGAACTAGCAATGTGTTGTCATCACAGGTTATAACATTTAAATTTGCATTTAATGATATTAAAAATGGATGTGTTAGTGATTGCATGAGAATTTCACTTATAGATGATGTAGACAAAGATTCTGAATGTTTCATAAGTTCAACGCCACTTACATTTTATAATAGCATATTTCAAACAAGAATTTATCACAAAATATTTGGGAATTCCACTTCCATTTTATCAGAATATAATTCAGGACATACTTATACACATATTTTTATTCATTTTATTTTCACTCAGTAACACGAACTTTAAAGAATATCCCTGAAAGTTTTATATTCTTTTAAAATTTTGACTTAAATTGAGAGCACAATTTTTATTAAAAGATTTTCATTCCATGTATTGTTAATTTCATTTTTTAATTATTTTTTTAATTTTATTTTTTAACTAAGTCATATACACATAGATCATGAATCAAATTTATGAATGTGTGGGGTACAATGTGTGTTTTTTTATACAATCTGACATGCTTACATTAAAACAATCAACATAGCTTTTGCCTCTTTTACTTGATTATTGTGTTAAGACATTTATGTTGCAATATGCTCCACAGATGTGGTCCTGCCTTTGGTCCTCCCTCTATAAAACTTCCCCCCTCCATTCTCTTCCCACTCCATTTCTCTCCTTTATCCTGGGCTATAGTTGTGTTCTATCTTTCCTAATAAAGTGTGAGTAAATATAAATAGGTTTCATAGAAGTACTGAGTACATTGGATACTTTTTCCTCCATTCTTGAGATACTTAACTCAGGAGAATATGTTCCAGGTCCCTCCATGTAAACATAAAAGAGGTAAAGGATCCATCTTTTTTAAGGCTGCTTAGTATTCCATGGTATGCATACATCACAATTTATTAATCCATTCATGAGTTGATGGGCACTTGGGCTTCTTCTGTGACTTGGCTATTACGAATTGAGTTGCAATGAAGAATGTGGTGAAAATATCTTTGTTATGAAGTTATTTTTGGTCTTTTGGGTGTACTCCTAGTAGAGGAATTTCAGGATCCAACAGCAGGTCAATTGTTAGATTCCTGAGTGTTCTCCAAACTTCTTTCCAAAAGGAACGTATTACTTTGCATTCCCACCAGCAGTGAAAAAGTGTTCTCTTTTCTCCACATCCATACCAACATCTGTAGTTTGGGGATTTTGTGATGTGGGCTACTCTTCCTGGAGTTAGATGGTATCTCAAAGTGGTTTTGATTTGCATTTCTGTGATGATTAAAGATGACAGGCATTTTTTCATGTGTCTGTGGACCATGCCCCTGTCTTCTTCAGAGAAGTTTCTGTTCAGTTCTCTAACCCATAGTGAAATGAGATCACTTGTTCTTTTCTTATTAATAAATTTGAGTTCTCTGTTGATTCTGGGTATCAGACCATTGTTGGAAATGTAAACTGCAAATATCTTCTCCCATTCTGAGGGCTGTCTATTTGCTTTACTTAGTGTGTTCTTGGCAGTGCAGAACCTTTTTAGCCAGCCTTGAGAGTCTGGGTTAAAACACACTTGGTTGTGGTGTATAATTTGTTCCATGTGTTGCTGGATTATATTTGCTAGGATTTTTTTTTTTGAGACAGTCTCACTTTATCTCCCTTGGTAGAGTGCCATGGCATTACAGCACACAGCAATTCCAACTCCTGGGCTTAGCTGATTCTCTTGCCTCAGCCTCCCAATGTTTGCTAGGATCTTATTGAATATTTTTGTATCAATATTCATTAGAGATATTGGTCTATAATTTTCTTTTCTTATTATTTCTTTTCCTGGTTTGGGGATCAGGGTGATGTTTGCTTCATAGAATGTGTTGGGAAGTATTCTTCTTTTCCTATGTTTTGTAAAAGATTAAGTAATATGGATACTCGCTCCTCTTTAAGGTTTGGTAAAATTCTTATGTGAAGCCATCTGGCCCAGGTCTTTTCTTTTGGGGAAGATTTTGTATAGATGATGCTATTTCAGAACTTAATATAGGCATGGTCAAAATTTCCACTTCTTCCTGACTAAGTCTAGGAAGATGGCATGATTCCAAATATTGGTCAATTTCCTTCAGATTTTCATATTTCTGAGAATAGAGTTTTTTGCAATATTCATTATTTTTTGAATTTCTACAAAGTCTTTAGTTATCTCATCTCTGTCATTTCTGATTGATGAAATTAGAGATTTTATTCTTTTATTTCTGGTTAGGTTAGCCAAAGGTCTATACATTTTCTTGACCTTTTCAAAAAACAAACTTTTTGATTCATTGATCTCTAGTGTAATTATTTTATTTTCAATTTCATTTAATTATGTTCTAATTTGGGGTATTTCTATTCTGCTGGATTTGGGGTTGGAAATTTCTTCCTTTTCCATTTTATTGAGCTGTCCATTTAAGCTGTTGAATTCTTCTCTTTCTGGTCTGTTGAGGAAGGCTTGCAACACTATACATTTCCCTCTTAGGACTGCCTTTGCAGTATTCCTGAGTTTCTGATAGTTCATGTCTTCATTATCATTTAGCTCCAAAAATTTGGTAATTTCTTTCTTAATCTCATCTATGACCCAAATATCATTGAGCATAAAATTATTTAGTTTCCATGTCTTTGTGTGAGTTTCCAGATTTCTGTTGTTACTGAGTTCAACTATTATTCCATGATGGTCCAAGAAGATACAAGGAATAATTTCTATTTTTAAAAATTTGCTGAGGTTAGCCTTGTGACCTAAGATGTGATCAATTTTGAAGGATGTTACATGCACTGACGAGAAGAATGTATATCCAGTTTTGTTAGGATTAAATGTTCTGTAGATTTCTGTTAAATCCAATAGTTGAATGGTTAATTTTAAATCTAAAATTTCT
>CAUYRH010181961.1:0-11387 GCA_963574655.1 Perodicticus potto | reverse complement strand
TTTTTTTATTAAATCATAGCTGTGTACATTAGTGCAATCATGGGGTACAATGTGCTGGCTTCATATACAATCTGAAATATTTTCATCCAACTGTTCGACATAACCTTCATGGGATTTTCCTGGTTATTGTATGAAAACATTTGTATTCTGCACTCAAAAAGTATCCAATGTATTCAGCCCTACTATGAACCTATGCTGAACTTTTAGTGTATATCTAGACATGCTCATGGGACTAATGTATAGTTCTTAACAAACTGAAAGCCCTTTAAAATGATTTTACAGTCAAATAACTTCCTAACTGAAGATGTGAAAATTTGACATCATCTCATTCACTCAAAAACTATTTATCAAACACCAACCATGGACACAGTTCTTGGCTCTAGAGATCCAATGGTGAACAATACAGTCATGGCCCCTTCTTTCTGAAGTTTGCATGGCCTCGTCATTCACTGAGTTACAGGGAAAGGCCACCATTGACTTTAATTAATCAGCCCACATGCTTTCCTCCTTGACTCCCTTGCATAGAAGTAGCTCACATCTGGTGAAAGGCAGAAACATTCACTGGGCATACAGAAGACTTTGAAGATTTGGGGGCCTCATCTATTTTTCAGGAAGATGTGATGAAATGCTTCCAAAGTATCCCACTGAAAACCCAGTTCTTCCCCATTACTAGTACTAATTCTTGTCACATCCAACTTGTAAATCAGATCAGATTAATGATGTTCCTGGCAGCTTCCAGAGAAAATACAGGTGCCAACCATATATAAACAACAACATCCCTAGAGTAATGCAGACAGGACACTTGTACACTGTGCAGCATCGTGAGCCAGTGGTTGAAGACACCAGCCAGCATTAATTGGCATTATTAACACTAACTGCTGCAGTAGACACACTCTCCACCATCTTTCATTATTGTTACAACACAGCAAATATTATGTTACAGCCTGAGGAAGGTTAAGCAAATCCCCTCAACTTTCCTCCAAGTGACTCAGAGATCCCAGCTACCTCTACCATGCAATGCCTCTATTTCAGAGGTTTTTAGCTCCCGGCCACATGTGTGAAGAAGAGAACAAGAACAAGGGATTACAGCATTTTTAACTGCCTTGGACTAAAATGACACATTACTGCAGCACACATTCCCATTGGTAAGAACTTACAGAAGCCTCCAAGAGAGTCTGGGAAAAGAACTCTTCCTGTGTGTTCAGAAGAGGAAATAGGGTGACCAACATAGCATTCTCTTTGGCACATGTCAGGAGAAAGTGAATTTTCCAGCCATGTTCCCTAGTGGGCTGGTTTAATCAAGACCCTTTTGCTACATAGGAGGCTCTCTCAAGTTATTCCCAAGGCAAATAAAGAAAGTATTACAAGGGCATGCTTGGATTAGAACTGGCCTTAAAAGATGCCAAGAATGGAGATAGCTACTATCTCTGGGGCTCAGTCAGGGGCTGCCATGTCTTCTCCTGGGTGTCTGCTTCATCCTGCATATCTACTTCATTCACCTTTCTATCATTCTGATTTCATAATAATCCCACCTTGTTCATATCCCACAATGACCTTCCTAGTCCTAAGTCTCTCTAATGACTTTTCAGCTCAGTTACCTTACACCAGTTTCCCAGTTTCTTATACTAAATTCCTGAGGACATAAGTCTATTGGTCTAGCTCCTTTTTTCAAACCAGGTCATCCAAGCGACTTGGGTCCTTGGCCACTATTAGACTAAGGGCTCACTCCTAACCACATAGGGTAGAGCCATAAGGCTGGGACATGTAATCCACTGACCATCCAACAAAGCTATGGGACAAGTAGTTTCTCTCAAAGCTTCTCCTGCTATGGCATGGCAAATAAAAATTGACATCTATAGAATAATGATGTCTTTAGGACAATGAATCTATCTGATCACAGAGCAGAAAGGTCCTCTGCTCTATGCCGTAACCATACAAAGACATGGAAGGCCAGCACACTATCTCAGAATTAGCTTGTGAAGATATTGTGTATTAGCTCACTTGGTCTCCAGTTTATCCTCTTTTTTTTTTTTTTTTATTAAATCATGGTTGTGTACATAAACGCAATCATGGGGTCCAATGTGCTGGTTTTATATAGTTTGAAATATTTTCATTGAACTGGTTGACATAGCTTTCATGGCATTTTCTTCATTATTGTGTGCAGACATTTATATTCTACATTTAGTAAGTTTCACCTGTACCCTTCTGAGATGCACCGTAAGTGTGGACCCACCAATTACTCTCCCTCGGCCCATCCTCCCTCCTCCCCTCCCCTCCCTTGCCCCTTTCCCCAGTTGTTGTGCTGTAATTGGGTTATAGCTTTCATAGGAAAGCTATAAATTAGTTTCATAGTAGGGATGAGTACATTGGATACTTTTTCTTCCATTCTTGGGATACTTTGCTAAGAGGAATATTTTCCAGCTCCATCCATGTAAGCATGAAAAAGGTAAAGTCTCCATCTTTCTTTAAGGCTGCATAATATTCCATGGTGTACATATAGTTTACCCTCTTCTTGATGTACCTTCCTATGCAACAGAGGTCAGAAAGCCAGACATTACATTTACCAATCTCTCTTGTCTCTGGGGTTGTGGATGCAAAACAGATTCCTCCAATCACATGCACTTGCTTGGACTTGGGAAGGCAAAAGTAAGGCATATGTCATCTCTCTACCCTTTTAGTTGTTTTCTACTGGCAATCTAGGTCACAAAGACATGCCATTTTTCTGCACTGGTGAGCTGTGTCCATTCTCTAGCTTCCTGGGGGTTGATATGAAGTTGCAGCATAGACACTGGCCAGAGTTCATGGCCCATTACCCAGTCACCATCTCTGTGGGGCCCTAGTGGCCCTTGGGGTAGAAGTACTGGCAGAAGCAGCTTCCTAATTCCATCTTCCTGATTCTTGGGTCATAGTAACTGCAGCACATTCTTGAATTTGGTGGTTCTATCACTGGCCTTTTAGGTAGTAGCCTTCAGTTGGCCCAGTTCTTTCATGTTCTAGGAGTTATTTTTGAGAGTTGGGCTATATTCAGCCAGCATATAGCCCAACCCTTCATCCCCTCACATAATTTTTTAGCATGCATTCCCTGTATTAGTTTCTGATTAGTATTCCTTGAGTGCAGTTTCTTGCCCTGACAGATACACCAACAAATGTACTTTCCTCCTGCAGAGTGGAAAATAGAGGAGCCTAAAACTCAAGGTCTATTCATCAAGCCAATGTTTACATGTGCGATTCTGATAAAAGTCCCTAATTGGAAGATGCCTGTGCATCATCGCCTCCCCACTTCTGATTTAACTTCAAAAATGTAGACAGTCTTATTAATCACAAGGAACTTTAAAGTGTGCTGCAGCAAATTTCCAAGTTAAAAAAATATATATCAATTTTACATTCAACGAAGCAAAAAGCAATGGAGTGCCTCGTCTTTGCCAAACACTGCACTAGGGGGTGATGATTCAAAGGTGAGGAAAAGTCAGCCTCCATTCTTTGAGAGTGTCCTGCCTCCATGTTGGGGAGAGTGACTTTAGTTGTCTTCCTCCTCTTTCTTGGCCCCACTACTTGCCTCAGCAGGGGTGATGTGTACCTCATTTTCTTCTTTCTGTGTTCAGCTCCCCTCCTTTGCCTTCTCCGAGTCCACCTCAATCCAGTATTTCTCCCTCTAGACAGGAGCTTCTGGCAAACGCTGCTTCTAGTTAGCCATCTTGCCTCCTCACTCGGGGAGAATGCCTTTTACACAATACAACTCGCAATAAATACCAAAGAAGAGTTCTAGTCAAACTGTGATGGGAATATGAAGGAGGAAGAAAGAAAGAAACTCTGCCTGGGATGGGACAGCGAATGAGTCCTAGATGAGGTAACAACTAATCTGTGTCTTGAAAGATGAGTAGGATTTTGTCAAAAGGAATAATACTGCCTTTCCAAGAAATCCACTAAGCTCAATCTTCGCTTTAAAAAAAATTCCATATGGGTATATTTTTCACTATGTCTTTTTTTCCTACCTTTACTTTTCAACCAAAAATGAATGTGAACCTTGCCTACCTCTTGGAGCAAGCAGGGAGTGCAAGAATTCACGGAGCTAAACTGCACTGTGGAATTTGTGTGTGGGGGCTGGATTCTACGCTGGGGAGGGAACCGCTAGAGCTAAGCACTTGCTGAAATTACTTTCTAACAGCAAGACAAGATGTAATCAAGTTAAAGGATATAGGCCTTGGGAAAAACAACAAAAGAAGAAACCGTGTGTGGAAATTATTTTCTAGGGGCCTCATAGCAAATCTGGAGAAATTCTTGGAGGAGCAGGATGATATAGTGTTAGAAGCAGGACATGGAGGACCAGAGGACTTGAATTCTGGTCTTCACTCTGACACTAGGTAGGTCCGTGATTTGGAATAGCCTCTTTCCTGTGCTAACATTTGATAATTTATCTATTTGCCTCTGGACAACAGAATAGGGAGCAAGTACAGTCAGCAAACAGTAGACTTCAGAAGCCTAAAGCCCAAGAAACTGCAGAGGCCCTAAATCCATTGACTCTAGGCTCAATCCTCACCCTTTCTACCTTCTCTGAGACAAGAGCTGCCCAGGAATTCATTTTCTGAAAAATTTTCCCCATTGAAACCCTGGCCTTGTGAAGTCAGTATGTGGATAAACCCCAATTAGACCCTGCTTGTCGGTAGGAGCAGGTCAAACTGTGTAACATCATGTCTTCAGTTGTTTAGCTGGTCCAGGCAGGGTTTGAACCTGCCACCCTCGGTGTATGTGCCTGGCTCTGTAACCACTATGCTATGGGCGCCAAGCCAACATCATGTCTTCAGTTGTTACATGGCAACAGAAACAAAGTCATGGAAAATTGCATCAAAGGTGGGAAAACTCAGGTCCAGAGAGATTTAATGACTCACCTAAAGTCAAACAGCTAGTAAAAGGTCAGAGCTGTTCCCAGAAACCAAAACTAACTTGCTCTAGAGGTCAAGTTCTTAGGCACCACCCAAATAATACCGAAATAGCTAAATCACTTATTGCCAAATCTCTCCAACTTCTAGTAAGGTATCACTAGTTTGCATTCCAATTTTTTAAGGGAGGTGAATAAGGCTTATACATTTTATAACAATTTTCTACTGCTATGTAACTAATTACCACAACCTTAGAGGCTCAAAACAACATTCATTAATTGTCCCGCAGTTCTTAAAGGTGAGAAATTTGAAGACAGTTTACCTGGGTCCTCTGCACAGTTTCATAAGGATGTAATTAAGATATTGGCCAAGGTTGGGCCCTGAAGCTAGAGGGTCCTCTGCCAGGCTCACGAGGTTATTGGCAGAATTCATTTCCTTGCAGCAGTAGAACACATGGAAGCTACCTCTTCAAGGCCTACAGGATAGAGAGTGACTTCTTCAAGTCTCTTCTTTTTGGGAAAGTCTGAAGGGATCATCTGATTAGGTCAGGCCCACCCAAGATAATTTTCCTTTGGATTACCTCAAAGTTATCCAAGTAGGGCAACAGGTCCCAACCTTTTTGGCTCTAGGGACCAGTTTCATGGAGGACAATTTTTCCACGGACTGGAAGAGGTATGGTTTTGATATGAGTCTGCAAGCAATTGATTTATTATGGTCTGTGTGCAGTCAAACCTCTCTGCAAATGATTATCTGTATTTGCAGCCCCTCCCCAGTGCTAGCATCACCACCTCGGCTCCACCTCACGTCACCAGGCATTAGATTCTCAGAAAGAGGGTGCAGCCTAGATCCCTTGCATGCATAGTTACAGTAGGGTTCCTGCTCCTTTGAGAATTCCCTCAAGAATCTAATCCTGCTGCTTATCTGACAGGAGGAAGAGCTCAGGCAATGATGTAAGCAATGGATCATGGCTGTAAATACAGATAAAACTTCAGCTCACCTCCTGCAAGCAAGATGGAATCAAGTTAAAGGATGCAGGTCTGGTTCCTAATAGGCAATGGACTGCGACTGGTCCATGGCCTGGAGGTTGGGGACTATAGGATTAGGGAAATTTACCTCTGTAAAATCCCACCATCTTTGCCATATTCTGTTATTTAGATGAAAATAACAGGCTCCATCCACATGTAAGGGAAAGGGTTTGCAAAAGAGTGTAGATACCAGAGTGCTGGAATTACAAGAGCCATCTTAGAATTTTGCCTAGCATAAAGTTTAGTCAAGTTTTCCAATTAAAGTTTTCTATGTTTCTATGGAGGCACCCAAAACATTTAATATTTCTGGAACCATAACTGTGATTATTGTTTATCATCCCTGCTAAAAAAAAAATAGATCGTTTTTTGTTGTTTAGCAACTTAAGACACAAAGTTACAGAAGCAAGGGCTAATAACAACACTGCCTACCTTTCAGGGTTGTTGAGAGAATTACATTAAATTCAATAAAATATATGAAAACCCCTCACATGGTAGTATGCACAAAGTAGATGCTTAATGAATAATGGCCATGGTAGGGAAGGGCAGAGAGGGCCATCATGCTGCTGGAGATGTCCCAGGCCTCTATTGGGAACTAACCCACTACATCCTTTGACCTGGAAACACAAGATGAGTTTGTTATGCTGACTTCAGGGGTTGTTTGGGGACTGAATAGTGAGGAAAACTCTAGAACCTTTTGGAAAAAATAAACCAAATGGTAAATATAAAAATAATACATCATCCCTTTGAAGGCTAGTTGCTTCTATTGGACAATTCAAATGTTCAAAAGCATGTTTTCAACAATCCCATCAAAAAGTGGGCAAAAGACGTGAACAGAATTTTTTCGAAAGAAGACAGACAAATGGCCACACAGACATATGAAAAAAACGTCCAATATCACTAATCATCAGGGAAATTCAAATTAAAATCACAATAAGATATCATCTTACCCCTGTCAGAATGCCATTATTAATAAGTCAAAAAAACAACAGATACTGACATGGACACAGAGAGAAAAGAACTCTTTTACACTGTTGGTAGGGCTACAAATTAGTACGGTCGCTATGGAAAATAGAATGGAAGTGCCTGAGAGAGCTCAAAGTAGATCTATCATCCGATCCAGTACTCCCAGTCCTGCATATCCACCCAGAGGAAAAGAAATCATTTTATCAAAAAGACAGATGCACTCAAATGTTCATCACAGCACAATTCACAATTGCAAAGATATGGAATCAGCCTAAATGCCCATCGATACATGAGTGCATAAAAAGAATATGGTATATATACCATAGAGTACTACTCAGCCATTAAAAGGAGTTAAATATTTTTCACAGCAACTTGGATGGAAATGGAGACCATTATCCCAAGTGAAGTATCTCAGGGATGCAAAAACAAGCACCACAAATGTTGGGTGCACATAAACACAAAAAGATGTAAAGAACATTGGAAACTAAGAAGGGGGGAGAGGGATTAAAAACTTACCTATTGGACACAGTGGGCACTGTCCCAGTGACAGGCACACTGAACACCTGGGTTTGGCATTATACCTTGTTTCCACGCCACAAAACATTTGTACTCCCTTAATATTTTGAAACTTAAAATAATAATAAATAGCATGTTTTGTTTCTTAGTTATAAGTTTATCTTCTTTAAACTAAATAAGGTAGATAATAAGATCCCGTTTGTTTGCATAATACAAACTATCATTTCAGCTCCTGTTCATGTGTGTGTGTGTACATGTGTGTTTTGTTCAAGAGTAATCGGATGACCCTCAGGTCATTATGTATTCCTACATATTGTCTCCCATTTTCCTCTTATTTTCCTTCTCTTATAGGCCTGGCTTCCTACTCCTATATTATTTATTTGTCCCAAAGCAGATATGCAAAGGGAGCAGAGTGAATGAATGCCTCAATTAACAAAAAGAACTTTTGAAGAATCAATCATGCTATAATCTCCTTTTTTTGTGCTGTGTATTCAGTCACTATAACTACAAAGAAGAGAAAAATTCTAGCAAAAGACATAGTCCATGAGCCAAGCCCAGTAAGTAAATTTCTATCATATGAATTAATGTTAATATTATAAAATCTAATTTAGCCAGGTGAATTTCAGGTGATTCGTTTGGGGAGGTTCGTTTGTTTGCAGTTTTCTCTTTTTTCTTTTGGTCTAAAGTCAAAACCAAATTAATTGCCATTATTATTTTTCAAGTCTTTCTTCACAGTACAATGCATGGCTGGATACATTATACTACATAAATAATACCAATTTCCATTCATCCTAGCTTGGACCAATGCTTGTACCATCCTGGCGCATACCAGTCAAATGTAAGGGGCTAACCTAAATGCTCACAGTTCCTGTAGCTGGCAAATTCAATCATGTGGAGTTGCTGCATATTCTCTTAGCTTAACCTGGAACTCTTGAGGACCAGGTCAACCTCCCCTAAAGCTTAGCCAGTCCTCAGGTAATGAGCTCCATGGTACAAAGTGACATGATAACTCTACCAATGCCAAGAGGCAGTCTTAATAATTCAGATACAGTAGAATTCGCTTTGAGGAGCCAAATATTTAGTTACCCAAAATTGTACTTCAAGAACCAGAATTATCCTTATTTATATGTCTATGTTCATGGAATTTGGCATGCAACTTGCAACTATGTTCATGCAACTTTCTCGTTTCTACTCTCCTATGAACATAGAAGACCAAACTGCCGCAGTTATGTATGGCTTTTGGTTTCCTCTTCTAAACCAGAGTAGGATGATAGCTAGGAATTTGTCCTGAAAAGGACATTCCTCACCTCCCCAAGCGGTCATTTAACAAAATGTCCTTCAATATTCCACATGACCTCATAACTTTCCTTTTTATCAGAATGTTAAATATGCCCTGAGGAACAAGTTTGTCAAATCAAATACTTTCCGTCCTTTCTCTTTTTCTTACTGGGACGTATGTTGTTCATTAACATCCTACTGTGTGCAAGAAAAATTTCCTACTATGTGCTGTGAAAATTTTAAAGATGCTATATTATTTAGATACTCAATTCATAAACAAAAGTTGTTTATTTTAACCAAATTCTAGGTATGAGGAAATCAGAACTAATAGAGACTAAATAGTCTCCTAGCCTCCAAATCCCACAACTATACATTGGTAAAGCTAGAACTTCAACCACAAAGATAATACTTTCTCTATGAAACTACATGCAAAAAGTAACGCCATCCTTTAACTTCCCCATCTATGCATTTTTATGATTTCCAGCCCTTTTACCAAGGCAGTATGTGGTGGTGAGAACCAAAGGTATTTGGAAGTAGGCATTGCAGTAAATCTTGGATTTTTATCTTTTTCATTTGATCATTGGTTATTTATTGAAACTGCATCACAACAAATGGTACCTGTAAGATAATGGTAAAAACAACAACAACTATAATAATAGCTAACAATTTTGAGCACTTACTATGTACTTAATTCCGAGTTAAGAACTTCCTTCACATTATTTCAGTGTTCTGTATATTAGAATAACCTGAAAGTATATTAGAATCACCTGATAGCCTGTAAAAACTACATATGCTTGGGTCCCAACTCTGGAGATTCAGTATGTGATATTTTCAAGATAATGAACTTTTTGAGATAGATAGTATTTATTAACTCTTATTTACAGATGAGGCAAATAATATTGAGAATAATCAGATTAAAATCACATAACTAGGAAGTAGAAGGGTTAGAATTTAAGACACATCTGTTAACTCAAGAGAGTAAGATCATAGACTCCCCAGCCAGATATACCTGGGGTAGAAACTCGTGTCCCTTTGATTCTGTGAGCTGGGGAAGATAATTATTTCTTTTGATAGTAATTGTTTACACCCCAAATTTGGATGATAATAGCACCCTAACAAAGTTATAAGGGAAGATTTTTTTCAGTGGTGAAAAAAAAGCACCCAGCAAACTCCTTCAAGGGGAAACCCAGAAAAGAAGGTTGTGTTCAGTACAGTTATTCATCACATATTTCTCTTTTTTTAATTGCCAGGTACAAATTGTATATATTTATGGTGTACAACATGATGTTTTGATATATATATACACACACACACACACACACACATGCATTGCAGGGTGGCTAAATCAAGTACTTTCACACATACATTAACTTCCATACTTATTATTTTGTGGTGAGAACTATTAAAATCTACTCTTTTAGCAATTTTCAAATACACTGTATATCATCATCAAATGTAGTCACTGTGATGTACAATGGAATTTCTGAACTTATTCCCCCTGTCTAAATAAAATTTTGTATCCTTTGACTAACATCTCCACATCCCTACCCTCACCTCAGTCTCTAGTAACCACCATTTTACTGTCTTTACACATGTGAGTTCAACTATTTTTATACTTCACATATAAGTGAGATCTTGTGGTATTTATCTTTCTATGCTGGGCTCAATTCTCTTAATATAATGCCCTCCAGTTCCATCCATGTTGCTGCAAATAACAGTATTTTTTTTCTTTTTAAAAGCTGAGTAGTATTCCAAGAATTCCATTGTGTATATATGTATATATACCACATTTTCTTCAGCCATTTATCTGTTGATGAACACTTAGGTTGATTCCATATCATGGCTATTTTGAATAACACTGCAATGAACTTGAGAGTGCAGATATATCATATCTTTTCAACATTCTTATTTCAAATCCTTTGGATATATACCCAGAAGTGAGTTTTCTATCCAATATGGTAGTTTTAGTTTTACATTTTTGAGGAACCTCCATACTGCCTTTCATAAAGATTGTACTAATTTGCATTCCTATCAACAGTATGCAAGGGATCCCTTTTCTCTACATCCTTGTCAACACTTGTTATCTTTTACCTTTTTGATAATAACCATGTTAACAGGTGGGAGGTGATACCTTATTGTGGTCTTAATTTGCATTTCCCTAATGATTGGTAATGTTGAGTATTTTTTCATATACCTGTTGGCCATCTGCATGTCTTCTTTTGCAAAATATCTCTTCAGGTCCTTTTCCCTTTACTGTTTTCTTACTCTTGAGTTGTTTGAGTTATTTATGTATTTCAGCTTTTAATCCTTTATCAGATATATCTGATTTTTTTGCCCATTTTTTGCCCAAATATTTTTGCCCATTCTATAGGTTGTCTCTTTACTCTTTACTCTGTGATTGTTTCCTTGGCTGTGCAGAAGGTTTTAGTTCAATGCAAGCCTATTTGTCTATTTTTGTTTTTGTTACCTGTGCTTTTGAGGTCATATTCAGAAACTCATTACCCAGACCAGTGTTATGTAGCTTTTCTGCTATGTTTTCTACTAGTAGTTCTATAGTTTCAGGTCTTATGTTTAAGTCTTTAATCCATTTTGTTTTTTTTTTTTAATTTTTAATTATTTTTTATTGAGTCATAACTGTGTACAATGATTCAGGCTTGGAGTACAGTGTGCGGGCTTCCCATACAATCGGAGATATTTTTATCCACCTGATTAATGTAACATTCATGAT
>CAUYRH010181957.1:0-28040 GCA_963574655.1 Perodicticus potto | reverse complement strand
TGATGGCTGCAACCAAAAAATGGCCAGGCGTTGTGGCAGAAGCCTGTAGTCCCAGCTACTTGGGAGGCAGAGGCAGGAGACTCGCTTGAGCCCAGGAATTGGAGGTTGCTGTGAGCTGTGATGCCATGGCACTCTATCCAGTGTGTCAGCTTGAGGCTCTGTCTCAAAAAAAAAAAAAATTATCACTGGGTGCTGATGGTTTTCCAGGTGACCACATTGAAAGGACTAGCCAAACTCAATCTTTGTAGAATTCCTAAAAGAGAAAAAAAGGAATTATTCCCAATTCATTTATGAAGCACATTGAAACCAATAATAAAGAAGTAAGGGGTGGCGCCTGTGGCTCAGTGAGTAGGGTGCCGGCCCCATATACTGAAGGTGGCGAGTTCAAACCTGGCCTCGGCCGAACTGCAAAATAGAAAAATAGCCGGGCGTTGTGGCGGGCGCCTGTAGTCCCAGCTACTTGGGAGGTTGAGGCAAGAGAATCGCCTAAGCCCAGGAGTTGGAGGTTGCTGTGAGATGTGTGAGGCCACGGCACTCTACCGAGGGCGATAAAGTGAGACTCTGTCTCTACAAAAAAAAAAAGAAGTAAGTAGTGGAATGCCTGTGGCTCAAGGAGTAGGGTGCCAGCCCCATATACCAGAGGTGGTGGGTTCAAACCTGGCCCTGGCCAAAAAAAAAAAACAGAAGTAAGTATAAGGAAGATTATAGGTAGCTGGGCATTGTGGTAGGCATCTGTAGTCCCAGCTACTAGGGAGGCTGAGGCAAGAGAATTGCTTAAGCCCAAGAGTTTGAAGTTGCTGTGAGCTGTGACGCTGCAGCACTCTACTAAGGGTGACAAAGTGAGACTCTGTCCCCCATCCCCCAAAAAAGATTATAGGCTAATGTCACTTATGAAACAACATGTAAAAATTATAAATAAAATAGTAACAAACTGAATCCAGCAATGCATCAAAATATGCTATAACCAAATAATTTTCAGTAAGAATTATAACATTAGAGAATGTATTAATGTAATTCATCACACTAAGAAATTGAGAAAATGAGAGAAACATGACTTTCCTGACAGAAAAAGTATTTGATAAAATAAAACATAACTCCACTTACAATAATAATGACCATAATAAAAATAGAATAGATTAGGTCTAGAAGGAACTTTCTTAACTTAATAGAGTATCTACCAAAAAAAAAAATTAAAGACAACCAACCCTATAGCAAGCACCCTTCCCTTTCCCTTTCCCTTTCCTCACCACCTGGCCTAGGCACAGCACTGGCGTTTACTAGCGTGCAGAAGTGACGTCCACAGCACCATTCTTTTTTTTTTTTTTTGAGACAGAGCCTTACTATGTCACCCTCGGTAGAGTGCTATGGCTTCACAGCTCACAGCAACCTCAAACTCTTGGGCTTAAGTGATTCTCTTGCCTCAGCCTCCTGAGTAGCTGGGACTACAGGCGCCTGCCACAGTGCTCGGCTGTTTTTCGGTTGCAGTTGTCATTGTTGTTTAGCAGGCCATGCTGGGCTCAAACCTACCAGTCTGAGTATATGCAGCACCGCCACACAAGCACCATTCTTAAAGATAAACAAATAAGAGCAAATTCTTAATATCTGGGATAAGATAAAAATGCCTGATAATCCTGTTACTATCCAACATTTTCCTGGAAGATTAACAAATGCAGTAAGACATGAAAAAATGAACTAGTATTAAAGCTGGAAAGGAAGAAATAAAAAACATTTATGAGAATAGACAAACTATTGGTGCTGTTATTTTTAAAGATTTCTGGATATGAGATAAGCATACAAAAAAATGTTTTATGCCTATAAGCCTACAACAAAAATCTAGAAAATGAAAATATTTTTTAAAGATATCATTTACAATACACTTAAAACTATAAGGCTCCTAAAAAGAAATTTTAAAAATGACATGCAAGACCCTTATAAAGAAACTTATAGGACTTTATTGAAGGACATTGGAAATCTAAATAAATGGAGAGATATATCATCTTGTTTTCTTTAAATTAAAATTTGTATTCAATGTAATTCCAATCAAAATCTCAGCAGGATTTTTCATGGAACTTGACAAGTTGATACTAAAAATTATGTGAACAAGCTAAGGAATAAGAACAGCCAAGACAATTTTCTTCCTTTTTTTCTCTTTTTTTTCTTTTTTTTTAACAGCACCATATATTGGAAGCTGAGACAGTGTTCAAGAATGAGATGGTGGGAGAATATTATTAGACAGTTTGATTTTGATACAGGGTTAAGCAGACAGATCAATGGAATAAAATAGAAAACCTGGAAGTATACCCATGCTCATATGGAAACTTGATATTTGACAAAGGTGGTATTACAAATCAGTGAGGGAAAAGGATGGGCCATCTATTATGTAGTGCTGAGACAGTTGGCTGTCTATATGGAAAAGAAATAAAGTTAAATCTTTAGCTGAAAAAATAAATAAATAAATCTTTAGCTGACCTGGTACACAGAACCACATTTAAATATGAAAAGAAAGTTATTTGCAGCAATGTTTATGATAGCAAAACATTGGAAACTACCGAAATTCCATTAATAAGAAAATGGCTAAGCTGTGGTTTAGTCATGCAGTGGAATACTTAACACAGGAAAGAAAATAATGAACAAGGGCTACATTTATGAATATGGATAAATCTCAAAAAGAATGTTGAATGAAAAAATAGTAGCAGAGTAGTAATGCTCTCTGATGTCATTTATATAACGCTTAAAATATGCAAAGCAATGTTATATATAGTTATGGGTACATTTTTCATGTATCTATAAAAACACTCATGGGAACAATAAGCAACAGATTCATGATACTGATTACCTCTGGGAAGAGAGAAAGCAATGGAATCTAGCAAATCAGGGTGCTTCATTGGTATTTGTAGTGTTTCATCTTTTTAAAAAGCTAAAATTTTTATAAAAATTTGACAAAATAAGATTTGACATGTATGGATACTCATATTACCCTCTGGACTTTTCTGGATTCTTAAAATATTTCATTTTATACATGTATTTTAAAATATGCATAAATATATTGAGAGACGTATTACTCACATCTTTATCTTTATGTTCTTGTCCCGAACGACAATGCTGCTCTGAAATATTCTCAGAAAGGATTATAAACTTTCCACCATGATTGTGTGTGTCTATGTTTAATTTCTTTTCACTTCTTCCGTTGTTGTATATATTATAATTCAGAAGTGTTTTTGTGTGTTCATGACAATGTTTTCTTCTTGATGTTATAACCTCTTTTTCTCTTTCTTACACAAACACACAATATCCCCATTTTTAAAAATATTCTTGCCTTAAATTCTATTTATCTCGTATTAATATTTTTATTCTTATTTTGTTTGCCTTATATATCACTTGCTTATACTTTTATATGCTAGTTATTTAATTTCTGTGTCCTTTTGAATTTTATGTCTCTTTTAGACAGAATCTAGCTGAATTTTTTAACCCAGTTTGAAAAGTACTATCTTTAATTCTAATAACAAATGGAACCCACTCATTATATTGCCATTGATTTTTCTAACCACTTATCCCAGCCATCAGGTGGAGTTTTTTTGCTGGCTTGTTTACTAAGCTTTGTTGTGTTCCACTTCTTTTCCTGATCTGTACTAGAGTGATCGTTTTCACTGGTCCTTTTGGTTTCAAGGAGTTTAGAAGGGGAAAATCCTAATTCTCTCTAATTACCATTCATGCATAGTATTTTACAGATTAGAAAGGTTGTATTATACATATTTTATAAATATCAAGAATCAAATAATGCATATGATTTCCTTAACCCTACCCACACAGGAAGAACCTCTCAGCATACAATTTTACTCTAATTTCTATTTGAACATTTTACCTCTATAAATCTGCTAAATTTTTGGAAATAAACTGGAATCTCATCAGATGTAAACTATCAGATGTAAAGCTTTTCTTAGCACCTATTTTAAACTCCACAATTATTTAAAGTTTGTGTGTGTGTATATTTTATGTTTGACTAGAATACTTTTTGAATAATTTTCAGACTATGCGGACAATACACTTTCTAAATCCTTGCATATCTGGAAATGTCTTCTTTTTTTCTCTCTTTCATACATGAACAATAGTTGGCCTGATTCTCTTTTCTTTTCTAGGTAAACTTTCCCCCTTCCCCAGGAATCATTTGGTATTTTTTTTCTCTTTATCTTTGGAGTTCGAAAATAGCTTCAGGATTTAAAAAAAAAAAAAACAACTCTGTATATTTTATAAAATTATACAAGTAATACATGAATATGTTCTTTGGGATTCAAAAATACCACCACCAAGATTTTTTTATATAGAATATTTTAAAGTTAGACAAGTAATACATGAATGTTCTCTCAGCTCAGAATTTAAACAATATAAACATAAGTAAAAGTTTTTATAATGATCCTTGACCCCCAAATCTGTGGCTGGAAGTAACCTCTGTTGGTGTGAACTTCTAGTTGCTTTCTAGGCATTCACGTGTATGTAAATCATCACTAATTTTTTTTTTTATGTTCTGTGGGGTGTTTTTTCATTAAAAACGTGGGAGTATACTTACTTGCCTATGGTTAGCTCATTGCACTTAGCATTTGCCTACATAAAGATTTGTTTCATTTATTTGTTCACGTGTTCATTTTTTTTCTGCTGAGTAGTGTCCTCTCCCCTAGTATTGGCTTTAGGTTGTTTCTGATTATTTACTATTAGAAATAACAGTGCTGTAGAAAATCTTTGTAAAGTTTCTTCAAGGCATATTCCAGAAAGTGAATTTACTGCATAAAACGATATGCACCTTTACATTTTTAATCAATACTACTAAATTTCAATACTACTATATTTCTTGGTATAAATATGTATAATACAACCTTGCTAATCTGTAAAATATTATGCCATGAATGGTAATTTCCCAGTGTATTTCCCTCCACTTTTGCAACCCTGGTATTCATTGTTTAACACTTTTTGCCAATCTAATGGAGAAAGGGGTGGCTTCTCATTAGGGTTTTCAAATTTATTTCCCTGAACACCAAAAAGATTGTACTTCTTGTCATCTAATTATTGGCTATTTATATTTCCTCTTTCATGAAGTACCTGCTCACACCTATTCCAGTCTTCCACAGGCTGTATTTTTCTAATCGATTTGTAGCTCTTGGAAATCTCTTCTGCAGCTGTTTTTTCCTTAGTCTGGTGTCTTTATAATAGAAAAGTTTTAAATGTGGATTTTCAAAAATGAAATGACCTTTCCTTTGATTTTGAGTCTTGTCCCACTCCTCACCTCTATTTCCTTTATTAAAATAACTGGATTTATGGGAGTTGTGTCTAGGAATTAGCTTTTGGATGTATTTATTAGTTCTTCTGTTTTATCTTCTCATTATTCATTCTTGCTTTTGTTTTTATAAAATCCTTTTTACCTCTTTGGTTTGTTTGTGGTTGGTTTTCTTACTTTTTGCCTTGAATGTCTGGTTTATTTATTCTCTTTCTTTCCTTCTAATTAAAGTGTTTAGAGCTGAGAATTTGCCTCTGAATATATATAAAACTGGCTATATCTGTTTTTATATATAGTGATTCTGTGTTATTATTTTTAAATAAGTTTGGGATTATAGTTTCAAATTCTCTTCAGTCTATTAGTCAAAAAGAAGCATTTTAAATTATACATGATTGGATTTTCAACAAGGTGTTATTTTGTTATTTTCCAGCTTATCTTAATTATAGAGTGACCGCCGCAATTCTGCCATTTGGGATTTATTGTGGTTTCTTTGCAGCATGATCTCTGATTATATTGGTTGGAATTAGAATCATCTACATATACAGTATCAGAAAGTCGAAGATAACAGTGGCTTAAACAAAATAGTTTATTTCTATCTCAAGTCAAAGAAGTTTAGAGATAGGCAGAACCTCATAATGGCATCAGGGACCCAGGCTTTCATTTTTCTATACCACCATTTTCAGGACTGGTTTCTTTTATAAAAGTTGCCTCATAGCCTAAGATGACTGCTGGAGTTTCAGCCATCGCATTCACATTCCAGAGAGGAGAGGAGTAAAAGAATGTATTTCCCAATTGAGATAGCTGTCTTTAAGAAGCCTTCTTAGAAGTTCCATATAATAGTTCTGCTTACATTTTATGTAGAATTTAGCTGGGTATATATAGTTATCCCTAATTATTTAGGAATAGTAAGAAAGAAGGGGAGAATGGTTAATAAGTAGGAAAATAAGAGTGCCATAATTTTACAAATATTCCATCAAAACTTTAAAAATTTAGGTACATCATCTCTTTGCCAAACCAGAGAACTGGGTATTTGAAATGGCAAAAGACAAATGTGGGGCTTATTTTCCCATAAGAGGCCAAATGGACTCCTTACATCATCAACTAGGAAGAAGTGGCTAACTCAAGAGATGCTGACACTGTTTTCAGCTGGCAAAGTGTTACTGAGGCTCACTCAATACTTCTTCATTCTCTTCCTGTCTTACCCAAGACAAGGCCATTCATTATAGCAGGGTCACTACAGCCTTGCAGGCAGCCTGGGGACTTGGGTGCTGATCCACTCCTGTGCTGTTCAGGGATTCATTGCTGAAGTAGATACTGTGAATATCCTATCAGGACCAATCCTCTCCCAGCCTGGAGCAAATAGCCCTTTGTGAATAAATGCATATGGTGTGAGAAGTAAGTGTCCCGGCCCCTGAGATCCTGTATGAACACGTGATGGAGGCGAAACAGGCAGCATAACTTGCCTACCCTCCAGCAGGACTCCATGGCAGCCAGGGCCAAAATGATAGCGTTCACCTACCTCTACTTCCTAGCCCCAAATATCCATATCCCGAGATTCAGAACAGCTGGCCCAGAGGCTAAGTCCCCAGAGGAGCCTTGGCATTGGGAGAAATCGGTGGCCTTCTGTCTAGGCACTTTGATGTGGACAAGCAACATGACAACTCATTGGTCCCTGCTCCACCCCACTCAGGCTACTGCCTTGCCTTGCGTGGAAGGGGCACAGTGGCAGCTCTGGCACATGCGTCCAAGGCCTGGCTCCTACCTGCTCGTTAGCTCCTCGAAGGCCCTGCTGTCACCTGATAGCACTGAACATTTCCGCAAATGCCTGGTCTGAAGGGGAGTGAAGGTTCCAGTCCACACCTTAGGAAAGCCCCTGGTCTGATAGAGTGGGTAAGAAATATACGCATGCAGAAGCCACTAAAAATGCTTACCAAAATAGAAACGAGGGTGCCAGCGAATGTGCTAGGAACTGGGTCCCTGAGTGATGAAGGGAAGGGGCGAGTAAGGCTGGCAGGTGCCTTGACTGAGAAGCTTCTGGAAACTGCGGTCAAGCTGCTTTCTGTCCAGGTGAACATCCCTGGCTTGACCCCCGACACTGTTCCTGCTTTGCCCGCGAGTCACCCTGCCTCCACCCCACTCACCCCTCAGAGCTCAGGAGAAACGAGCTGGTTTTCTCCCAGAGGCTGGTGCCAGTTTAGTCAGCAGATTTCACAGATCCACTGGCACCCATGTAGTGTCTTATTTTAAGCTTAACATTTGAAGATGGGAACTTTTCCCCCTTCGGTGTGCGGCAGAGAGATCCCGATTTATACATAAGCACAGCGGCTTAGCTGGTGTACTGAGGCTGCTCCTGAGGCTGCGTGGTTTACTGCTCCCTTTCTTCAGGTGTCTTCTCAAAAGAGCCCTGCCAGTGTGGCCGCTTCTTATAAATGGCTTCTCTGGCCCCAGGTTTCCACTGAAAGGTGTGCAGCACTGTCCTCTCCACACGTGTGGCTGGAGAAAAGCAGACCCAGGCTTGGCCCTGGTGGTCTGATCCCCATCCTGCCCTCCCCATTTCCTTACCTGCCACTGTGCCCTGCACCTTTGGCCACTGGAACACCTCAGATGCTAGCAACTGGGTTTCCCTTCTGGGCCTGAGGCTCTCCCAGGGAGAATTTGCATTTCCTTCCTCAGCCCTGAGCTCCCCACAGCACTGCTGCCCTCCTCAATCCTCCCTTGTTGTGTCTGTCAAAACTCAGGGCCAAATGCCTCGGATCCAGCTGGGAGCTGAGGAGGGCCGACCACGAATGCCTAGTCAGTGAGCTTGGTGGCCTTGGGTGAAGTATCGATCATAATTCTGTCTTGGAACATTAACAGCTTACACTCAGGACT
Source organism: Perodicticus potto (assembly GCA_963574655.1). NCBI lineage: Eukaryota > Metazoa > Chordata > Mammalia > Primates > Lorisidae > Perodicticus > Perodicticus potto. The sequence goes on along the minus strand of CAUYRH010181957.1, from coordinate 19,903 downwards.
CTGAACCCCTTCATTTTGACACTATAGATGATTATGTGGACTTAGAAACTTCAAGCTTCAGAAGATACTGGCATAGGCCACTTGATCTTCAGGGGTAGGGCAGGAGGGTGGATCACAGAGGGTTCACTTTTGTCAGGACTTGGCTGGTCCCGAGGCCTTTCTGACATCTCATCCTCATCCCCCACTCTGCTTTTTCACATCTTTAAATCCCACTCCCGAATTTTTCCCTGGCCTGCCTCCCAGTATTACTGGACACCAGCCATGTTGGCCTGGCTCATCCCACACGAGAGGTGTTGCGTGAGGTAAGCTAGGACTGGCCAGTCAGAGGTAAACCTTCATTTGACAGATGCTTTCTTTAACTGGCTGGCATCCTTTAAATAGCAACACCCCCCCAAAACTGAAGTGTTACTTTTCAGATCATTAGCCACATAAATCAGAAGATGGAGACAAAGTAGAAGGAAAAAACAGGCAAATTGTTGAGTACTGGGGCCCATAGCGGGTCTATCAAAAATGAAGAGGAATGTTACGGAATTGAGCGAGTCAGTGAGGAGGGAAGAAATACGACATGGCAGGGCTGCTTTATCAGCGAGGTACGTGCTGAGTGAACACCATGTTGTCTCACCTCTCTGAAGTTTAAGGAAGTGCTGGAGGAAAACAGACATTAAACAGATTTTTACTACTGAGATAAATGTTGCAAAAAGGCCACCAGGGCACTTCAGGGGCGTGGGACAGAAACCTCACCTGATCTTGGGGGTTAGGGAAGGTTCCTGGAGGAAGTGACAACTAAGCTGAAACGTGAAGGATGAGGACTTGAGGGGTGAGGAGGCAGGAATGACCCTGGTAGAAATGGAGTGTGGGCAGGGTGAAAGGGATTATTATTTTTACTATTAGCTATTTACTATTATTATTACTATTAGCAAGTTAACACTGGACCCTGTAGCCCTCCCCTGGCTTAAGTTTTACTACCCAACTGTTTTGGTACATAGCCCGTTTCCTCTCTACTCTTCTCATACTTAAAAAAATCTTTTTCCTGTCCCTTGAGTCAGTCTTATAGGGAAGGTGGCCAAGAACGTGGGGCTCTCAGCCAGATATCATTGTGTACAGAATTGTGGTCAGTGGCCTTGCTCCCCTGTTTTTGTTTTCAAGTTGATGTCCCACTCCTGGCCAAGAAGGTTGGAATATTTGGGGGTACCTCTCTCCCAGACTGTCTGCTGCATTTGGAATACTCAGAAGGAGGAGGCCTAAAGCAAAGATGTGAGATATTTTTTTTTTTGCAGACAGTTGTTGTACAGGTACCATTGCCCCCTTCCTTACTCTGTCCTGAGACTAGGCATAAGCATAAACTGCTCTTCTTCCTGGGCCTGCCAGTGCAGCCCCCAAGTTGGGCTTGTGGCTCCAGATGGGGTGGAGTGATAAGCAAGGCCCCAGCATCCCTAGTAAAGACCTAATTCCACGTATATTCATGTGGTCAGGTTTGGACCAGGAAGGACAGTACAGACAGCCTTCATATGTGACTATATTTTCAGCCATTGCCACCATAGTGTTGTGTAACAGATGTCCATCATACTTCAGTGGCATCCATAGTATTCATTCTTAGTATTCTGCGGTGGGATCTGTACTTGGCTGGGGTTTACTTGGTCTAGACGTGGCTTGACTGAGGCAATTTTGCATCTCACTGTGGGTCTGTGGGTCTGTGTGTCAGTGAGTCAATTGAGGGTCAGCTAACCTGGGCTGGTCTTCATTCCTTCTATCTCTCATTCTCCTCGGTCAGAAGACTAGTCAGGGATGTCACCTTGTGGCTATTTTAGACACAGAAGGGCAAGTAGGAACACAAAGCCTCTGAGGCTTGGCCCAGAGTGAGCACACTACCACTTCCTCCCATGTGCCATTGGCCAAAGTGAGTCATGTGGCCAAGCAGAGCTGCAAAGCGGGGAGATATATTCCTCCCATGATGGAGCCCTGGCTAGAGCATGTATGCAGGGAACTGTAAAGAATCAAGATCAAAAATTCAGTCTACACCCTCCCCAAAGGCAAACCCCCAGGCAGTCAGGACTATAATAAGAAGAGTTGGGAGGGGATGGGTAATGGACTGATGGTCCAGTGGAGATCTTCTGGCCAAGGGTTATTTCATGTTCTTAACAATGAATTGGCAAAGTTCCTTCAGCCTGGAGTATGGGCTCAGTTTGGGCTGAATGTTTCAAAGGACATCAGGAAGAAAAAGAAGAGCCCCAGTTTTACCTATAGGAGCTCAATTCTTTGATTTTTTTTTTTTATTTTGTTTTTTGTTTGTTTGTTTTTTGAGACAGAGTCTTACTTTGTCACCCTGGGTAGAGTGCTGTAGTGTCTTGTTAGCTCACAGCTACCTCAAACTCTTATGCTCAAGCGATCCTCTTGCCTCGGCCTCCCAAGTAGCTGGGACTACAGGCATGCATCACAAGGCCCAGCTATTTTTAGAAACAGGGTCTCACTCTTGCTCTGGCTGGTCTTGAATTCCTGAGCTCAGGCAATCCGCCCACCTTGGCCTCCCAGGGTGTTAGGATTACAGCATGGCCACCGTGCCCAGGCCTAGGAGCTCAGTTCTTTGAGGGATAAGACTTGCGTTCAAAGATGAGATGGATGCAAGCTGATGGCCATTTGTATAACGTGGACTGTGGAGTTCAGAGCAAGGAGAGACCAGCAAAGGCTAGGAAAGAACTTGCTGGGAGGAGCAGAATGACACTAACCTCAAGTGAGCACTTGTTGCATGCCAGATGCTGAGCCAAATTCTCTCCCTGCCTTACTTCCTGTCATGATTGTCCCAAGGAGTATCAGGATTAGCCTCCATGTAACAGATGAAGAAACAGAGGCACCAAAGAGCTCAAGTAACTTGCTTGTGGTCACACAACTGGTAAATACTGGCACCCGCATTTGATGACCAGAGCCTGAGTGTTAATTGCTAGTCCGTGTCCGGACACCTTCGGGGAAGGGAATAGTGATGGTGCAGGGAGTGTGCAGAGAGGACAGCCGCCAGACTGCCAGAGCTGCAGAGGGGACTTCAGCCATGTTACGAACTATAAATGGGAGCAAAGCTAGGATGTGCGATTTGGCCAAGGTCCTGCAGCAAGATAGGGTGGAGGCTGGGCTAGAAATCCTAGCTGCTGGCTCCTGTTTCCCTCCTTCCACTTTCCTTGGTACCAGCCGCATTCTGGGCGCTCTCCACCCATCTGCGTGGCCACGCCTGAATCTCTTCCCTCTTGGAAGAGGTGCAATCCACTGGCATTGAAGCTGGGTGGACTGGCTCCCTCTCTCTATCCCTCTCTTTCTTCCTTTCCCCTGCCATGTTCTGGAAAGGGCAGCGGGAGGGAATGTGGGCAGGTTGCACCAGAGATATACATCTGAGAGCTGAAGGGAACATTTATTTTTAATTTAGACTTAAAAAGAAAAAAGGAAGTTATAAAATATCTGCTCTTGCTCCTGGGATTGTGCAGATGGTGCTGCGTTTTGCCTAATAGGGAATGGGGCTGGCATCTACAAGTTTCTGGTCCCCGCCTGACTATGGGACCTGGAGGGCAGGATACCTGTTCCCCTGCCTCGGCCTCTCACAACTCCCCAGGGCCCCATTTGGCCAGTGCAGTTCCGTGTTCTCTGTCTTCTAACCTTACCCTCTCCAGTCTCCCTTCTGCTGGTTTCCTAAACCTCCTCTTCAGCCAGTCTCTCAGCTGTCCTGCCTCTCCCTGCTCCGTGTGTGCACACACACACACCCGCCTCAGATCAGTTCTCCCTCCCCCTTCATCAGATATCCAGGGTACACCAACCTTTCCCTTCTTGAACTCCTATTTGGATGATAGAATTTATCAACTTCACACACTCCCAGGTAATCTCATTAAACTGTCTTATTGTTTTTATGCCTAGGTGTTATAAATGACGTTCTCATAGATTTTCTTGTTTGGTTTTTGAGTTTACTGTGGTTAAGGAATAACCTCTGGTGTTCTTTGCTGGGAGCAGTGTGGAACTTGGTACATAGGTCATGCTCCGTACACAGGCGGAGAATTGTTGAGCGAATCCCTCTTCCTTTGTGCTCAGGGGGATGAGTGGGGAAGGAGCACCCTACAAGCAGAGACTCAGGGCCCCCAAGCCAAGAATCAGGCCACTGAATCATTCTCTAGCTTGTGCTATGAAGTCATAGGCAAATCGCTGAATTTCTTTAATTCTCAGCTTCCCTATTTGTAAAATATGGAAAGTAATCTCTGTTTTGTCTGGTCCCCAGAGTTATTGAGGATTATTGTAAGTGACATATGGAGAAATACTTGGCAAAATCAATCAATCAGTTAATCAATCCATCTTTTTAAGAAAGCATGAGGACACTGGTGCTCAAAGTCAGAGGTGCTGGAATGGATACTGGGCCTGTGTTAGGGCAGAAGGTTGGGATAGGAGGTGGGGGTTTTCCAGCAATAACAAGCTCACTGGTCATAGAGCCATGGATGATGTATGTATGTACATAGCCTGAGTACTAGCTCAGTTTAGGGCTCTGGCTTGTTCTGGAAAAGATTTAAAATCACATTAAAACATGCATGGCACTGAAGATAAAACAAGGGACGAAAATGAGACAAAGGACGGTTAGAGAAGTAGAAATAAGATGAAGCCAGGAGTGAGGTTTGGGCATGAAATACCTGCAGTGTAGGTCTGTACACTTGACAAATGTGGCCAGGGAGAGCTGGCCTGAGCTTCTTGACAGCCAGTGCAAAGAAACATAGTTAAATGGCCAGAGCCTGCAAGGAATATGCAAACCACTTGCTCAAAAGTATAACTTCTGACCCTGAGACCAGAAAATATTTCCCTCAAGAGGATTAAAGGGATCCTATAATGTAATTTGTAGCATGCTGGACAGCAGTTGTGGGGCACATACAGTGAGTCCCATGGGGCAGGATCTTATGATGTGCCAGTGGCCCGAGCACAGTTTGAGGATGGCGGGGATTCAGGAAAAAGATAGTGTAGTTCATAAGACCCCATGTTAAGTAACTACACAGATTAGGGGGATGATAAACTGAGCTCTGAACAGTGAACAGCTTTGATTTTCTCAGGCTGTGGGAAGCAGTCAGATAGGCACACGTGTACACACACACGCACAGCCCCTTCCCACCCATGCCCACTCCCTCTAGGCTCAGCTCCCTCTATTGTCTGGCTCCTAAGTGGAGACCCCAACTAGGAGGAGGTCCTCTGTCCTCTAGGATGCTTCTTAGCATGTGGGCTCCATCGTAGACAATGGGGCTATCTCTGTTGAATTCATCCCTACTACCTAGAACCTGAGAATAGAATTTCAAATTGAGATAGGACCTCATAGATCAACCCCTCCCCTTTATAGGTGAGACAGTTAGAGCCCCAAAGGGGACATCTTCTACTAGGGACCACACAGGGAAAGAGCAAAGGCTGAGACCCAAGGTCTCCTGGTTCTCACTCCAGTTCCCTAAGCTGCCCCTGCAAAGAAAAATCAAATTGGGATCTCATTCTGGATGATAAATCTTATAAGATAATTCCTCATTGAAGCTATGAAATCACTGTAGATTGTATAATTTTATTCAAACTGATATGGGCCAATAAATATAAATGTGTGTGCGTGTTCGCTGTTTTAAAACATTTTAATGTTTAAAACATGATTTACTAATGCTGCTGGGGATGTCTAGAATTTGATTTACTGCATAGTATTGAATGTTTATACTTGTTCCTTACAGAAATTCTTGCCAAAGAGCCATTTTATCTACAAGAATAATAAATAAGTCAATATGTGGATGGTTGTGCACATTTTTCCCATATGCAGCGGTATTTGGTAGATGTTATTTTGCACAGCAACACTCCAAAGGTAAATGAGAGCCTTATATGGATCCCTGAAGTCCAAGGCTTGGCCAGTGTCAAAATCAGATGGTTAATCTTGACTTAAACAAAAACAAAAATCCAGTGAGTCTAGGACTTAGGTAATATTTGGGTTTCGGGAATAGCTGCTTGTGGGTATATATTCATTCTTTCACTCATCCAGCAAATATTTATTAGACATCTATGCTTCATTCAGTAGCTTAAACATGGTATAGGTTTCTGTTTAATGGAAATTTGAAGATAACAGATACAATATTCTACCAACTTATATATATAAAGCACTTAAAGGCCTTTGTATGTAATTCTCACAAAAATCCTATGGGTGGCAGGGGCCAGGAGTCAGTTTGCCTGAGTGGAAGTGAAGGTATTCCTGTTGTTTGCTTGTTTGTTTTTATTGCCTCCCCTGCTATGGAAATAATGTGTGTTAGAAAGAATACAGAACTATTTTAAAAGAATGCACCTGTACCCATAACTCAGACAGCAACGGTTAGCCAGATATGCTGTGCCACAGGTTTTTTCATGCGTAGAGATACATATGTATACGTAGTTACAGATAAGATGAATTTTTTTCTTTACATAACTGGGATTGTGCTGCAATGTAATTCTGTAACTTGATCTTTCTCTGGCGCATGCCTCAGTCTGTATGTGTACGTCATACCACAGCAGTTTGTGCATATCCAGCTTGCTCTTGTTTGTGGCAGTGTACTTTTTCTTTGCGACGACGTAGGATGTTTCTTTTTACTCTTTTCAGCCTTTTTTCTCTCTTACTCGTAGGTAGTCGGTCTTCTCCTGCCCAACCAGACACTGGCATCCACTGTCTTCTGGCAGGTAACAGTCTCCCAGGGACACACAGGTGCTGGTTAAGAACTCTCTGCCCTGGCTTGGCGCTATAGCTCACTGGTTAGGGCGCTGGCCACATAACACCAGGGCTGGTGGGTTTGAATCCAGCCTGGGTCTGCTAACCAACAATGACAACTACAACAAAAAAATAGCCAGGCATTGTGGCAGGCACCTGTAGTCCCAGCTACTTGGGAGGCTGAGGCAAGAGAATCACTTAAGCCCAAGAGTTTGAGGTTGCTGTGAGCTGTGATGCCCCATGGCACTCTACCAAGGGCGACATAGTGAGACTCTGTCTCAATAAACCCCCAAAAACTCCCTGCCCTGGTGCCCTGCCCTGCCCTGCCCAGGGCCCACGGTATTGTCATTCCCCTAACACCTTCCCCCTTGAAACCACTGAAGGAAAGCCAGGACTTTGGCTGCACTGAGCAGCCAGGGCGTCTCAGGCCTTTGTGTGTCACTTTAACCTTTTTACAAAGGTGATGGGATCTGGGTGCCCTCACCTGGGTCATGACAGCTTGTTAGTGGCCACCCACACTGCCACTTGGCTGCTTGTCTCATGGCTAGTAACCTCGAGGCCCACACCCTCATATGATGTCAGCCCCATCCAGATCTGCAGGGGAAAGGAGACCCACCCCTCACCCCAAGGTAGCGAAGTACATCATGGACCCTCCTCTCTGCTCTTGGAGACTATCCAGGTCGCAGGTCCACAAAAATAGTTGAAGATGTCCCTGTGTGTGTCTATATAGGCAAAGAGGGGCAGGAAGAAAAACCTGTCACCTGGGGGAAAATGCCAGGGTGTCTTCCCTGAACACAACTTTTTACAGCACGTGTGTCTGGAATTAGAGGTGGTACAGGATGTTGGGCTGGGAGATTCTTGAAAGAAGTGCAGGGCTGTGAGTCATTCCAGGGGCCTTGCTGGCCACCTTCTGTCCAGCAAGGGATATAATAAGGATGATGTGGCAAAGGCAGTGGGCCCAGTGGGGCAGTGAATGCCATGTGACAGCCTTTGGGACTGGGGTGTGCAGCACCACATCCTGGTTTGCCAGGAACTAAGAGGTTTCCCAAGACTTGGGACTTTGAGTGCCAACACCAGCACAGTCCCAGACAAACCAGGACAGGTGGTCATGCTTACTAGTGGGACACACAGAACCATCTGTGAGCTAGAGACAGTGTACCATGTCTTTGTGTGTGTGTGTATGTGACCAAGGCCTGGCTTCCAGGGAGGTGACCGTTCCTTTTCTAACTTCTCTGTTGCCTTTCAGTGGCTGAACCAGAGCCACAACGCCTGTGTCAACTATGCAAACCGCAATGCTACCAAGGTGAGCGTCACTGCCCTGTTGGTGGCTGCCTCTTCTCAGTTAAGTATTACCCTCCTCTGGGTGCTGTATTGTTGTATTTAAACTGCCAGCCCCTGAGGCAGGTGAGGGGAGTGGCAGCAGACTGGACCCAGGCTGAGCTCAGCAAGGGCTGTTTACCTGAAATGGAGCAGATCCATTAGGTGCGGGGTGTGAGGGGCAGTGTAAGGGATGCATTCTGCTGGCTTCAGAATTCTTGAGCATCTCTCACAGCCAGATCTTGGGTTAGGACAGTGTCAGCCACTTGGGGCCAGTTCCCCTAAAGTTTTCTCCAACCTTCTCCAACCACTGGAAGCTGCCTTAGAGTCTTGGTTCCTAACTGCTGACCACAAGGCTGAAGGGCTCAAAGGCCTGGTTCCTCCTTCCCTGAGTTCCCTGCATGTCTGGGACAGCTCATGGTGGAGGCCCAGCCACCCTTCTCTTGTGCAAGAGGGTTTGCTGGGCCCTGCTTCTCCAGTAAAGCCACCTGTTCCTCTGTCTGATTCTCCCTTACTTCAGTCTAAAGGCAAAAGGAGGGGAAGCGACTTCATGATTCCCTTTGGGGGCCTGTCAGTTTAGAGACTGGGGGAGGGGGAACTGTGGCATTTTTTATCCTTGGGGGAGAGAGGGGATTTAGGTGCTGGCCTGGGCAGTAGGAACTTGAGGAGCCTGATACTCTGAGGATCCCCCATCTAAACCGCCAACCATGTCTCTCATAAGCTTCGCATATGCACAGCTCTGCTTGGATGGCCGCTGTTTACCTTAACTGAGCATCTCCAAACCTGCAATGGTAGTAGACTAGTTCCTTAGCTTTTCCTTCATTTTCTGGGTTGGAGGTTGGGCTGTATTTTTCTATAGAACTGTCTATCATCTTTGACATAGAGACCTTGTTGCTACATGGATGGCAAGGCCTGTAGGAGCCAGCCTCAGCACGGGCATTTCCCCCTGCAAAGTGTTGCGTGTGCCAAACAGCCCACTTACTCAAGTGGGCCAAGGCTGCAGCACTCAGCCTTGCTAAGCCAGAGACTGCAGCCTTGGCCATAAGTGATCCCTTATGGGCCTTGCTATTCTCCATCTCCAGCCATCACTGTCTGCTGGTGACCTTTCTAGAACAGGGCAGATGGAGAGTGTATTTCTGTGTTTGGACCTGAGCTGAGGGAGGCCCGGATCCCTCTGTCTTCCTGAGGGGCCTCTTCTTTCTCACCTGACCCTCTAGAGGTGGGTGGGCAGGGAGGCTTCTGGCTGGCTGGGGCAAGGTAGAGTGTAGGAGTCTGGGGCACCCAGCAGGCCTGAAATTCTGCCTGTGTCTTCCAGCCTTCACCTGCATCCAAGTTCATCCAGGGCTACCTGGGAGCTGTCATCAGTGCTGTCTCCATTGCTGTGAGTACTTCCTCCCCACCTCCCTCCTCCTGGTTCTGCTGCGGGGGCTGCCACATTCAGCCCTGCAGGTGGAGCCTGGTCTAAGGGCCAGGGCCGGCAATGGTGTGGTAGATGGGCTTCTGTGGGTGGGCCATCAGGGCAGGCTTTCCAGGCAGAGAAGAGATTTTGATAGAGAGACAGCACAAATTAGATCTCCATGCTTTGGAGGGCAGGTAGGTGGTGAGTTGGTGCCTGTGGATGCCATGGGCGGCTCCTCTGTCTCAAGAGGGGCCGCAGTTACCCAGCACTCTTCTCATGCTCAGGAATGCAGCTGACAGGAAGAACACGGAAATCTTCCTGCAGGGTTGGCCTACATGCTAACTCCCCTTTGCTGAGCCCCCGGGGCACTGTTATTCCCTCTCTGTGACCTTGGTCATTCAGTCACATGTCCAGTCCTTCTAGAGGACCTGTAAGCTCCTCAAGACAGGTGCATTAGGCTCCTTTTCAGTCTCCACAGGACTTTGGGATAAGAGCAGCCACTCAGCAGGGGGATTTGTAGACTGGCTATATGATTGTAGGATGGATGGTGGGCAGATGAGGGCAGGTGACGTAGTGAGGGGCTTGGGCAGAGCTAGATTGAATGCTCAAGTTGTCCTACCCTGAGCCCACTTCCTGCCTAACTGTGGTGCTCTCTAGATCCTCACTAGGAAGGCCTCCTACAGCTGACTCCAGATGGCAAAGGGTTCCTTTACAAATTTGTCATTTCATTACACAATAAATATATGCAATTGGTAAGAAAAAAATAATTCAAAACTGCAAATCAAAAAACATTCACCTAACTGAGCACGGTAGCCTGCATGTATAGTCTGAGCTACTCAGGAGGCAGGAGGATTGCTTGAACCCAGGTGTTTAAGACTTCAGTGAGCTGTGATTGTGCCTGTGAATAGCCACTGCACTCCAGCCTGGACAACATAGTGAGACCATGTTTATTAAAAAATAAATAAATAAAAAGAATTCACATATAATAATCTTTTGGTAAAACCTACTCTCCTCATCTTTCCAGTGTCATTAAATGAATACTGTGTGATAATTGTTCACAACTATGTGACATAGTGTGATAGTGATGATGTGCCATACATCATAATTTATTTTGCTATTCTAAAGTAGGAATTTGGGGTTGTCCTGAAATGGCCTCATTTATTTTACTCCCACATAGACAAAATCATCTCCAAATAACTGTTAGGTGGGACATCCATCTCATGCCCAAGATCTCTTTCCTTCCCTAAATCCTTATGTCTTAACATGAGTAAGAAGCCAGACATTGCAAATCTACTTCGACGGCTTGCCAAGCACCTGCTCACCCACCCTGGTGGTCCTGCGGCCAGCATGAGACTTCATTTGGGAGTCGTACAGATTGGGGGTCACTTATTCTGGGGACTTGCTGGGGCTAATGCCAAGGGCTCTCCTGAGCAGGGATAAGGCTCACTCACTTCCCCCTAGATGTAGGAGTTGATGGCCTGCTTGGCTTAGAAGCTTTGAAAATCCCCTCTCCTGCTCTGAGACTTAAGGAGAAGGGAGGGAAGAATTGGCCATGTAGGAAAGGCTATTGAGTGGCCCCAGATGGAAAGAGCTTAGGAGAAGGGGATCGTTGTCCTAGAGGGACTTCCTTCCCCTGCATGCCTGGGGCTCCTGGAACAGGAGGTAAACTTCTGCCAAGATCTCAGGGCTTTGTGTCCCAAGTCCTCACTGCCCCACCTGAGGACCCATCAGCCATCCTACCCCAACCATTCCCAGGGCAGGCCTAGCTCAGACTTATGGGGTGGGGGTTCTGAAGACAGGCCCAGTGGAGTTACTGGGAGACTTGGGGCCCTCTCAGGCTCTGAGAGCTGGGGTCTTGCCAACGGGGATGGGGCTTCACTCTGGAATGTGCCTGTGCTGGGAGCTCCCTCCTCCCTTCTCTCTCTGCTCTGCCTAGCTCCAGGGTGGGTAGAGGGGTGCCCTACCCAGGAGCCCTTTCCTGATCACTCCAGCCCATGCTGCTCCCCCCACCCCAGGTCCTGGAAACTTCTGTTCTTCCCACTCACACCATGTTCTGTCCTCTCATGTTCTGCAGTCTGAGCCCCAGCCAGTCAGATCAGAAGTTAGCGAGGGTCCCGGCACTGTTTCCTCTCCCCCGCTGAGGGGAGCACAGAGTGCTGCTCCATAAATCCTTATTAATTAGGCTGCTGATTGATTGCTGGCCTCAGGAGGCCCCTCTCCTCGCCCATCCACGAGTCTTAGTGGTGGCGGCGTCCCTCCGCCTGACGTCTTCACACAGTGAGGGTCTAACTCTGGCAGATGGAGCAGAGTTTCTGACTTGGAAAATCTGCAGCTTTCTTGCTTTTCTTTTGTGTGTGTAAATCACAAAATCTCCGGAGAAAGGGGCTTTATTTTATTTTCCTTTCCCTTGTTCTTTAGAACCCCAGGTCCCGCAGCCTCATTAACTGATCTCTACTTCAATTAGTGACAAATCCCCTCCCAGGGTGAGCCTGTTAGGAGGAGATGACCTGCAAACAAGTGTCACGGCCCCAGTGGTTGGCCCAGCTCTGGCATTAATTAAAATGAGTCCCTACAAGCAGGCAGCGTGGATGGGGACTGACAGGCCGAGAGCTGGTCCCTGGGACTGAGGGACATCTGAGTGAGGCCAGCCTTCTCTGTGGACCCTGGAGAGCCCTCTCCCCCTCTCAGGAGAGCCCTGACCTTGGCCAGCAACCTCCAGAATCAGAGGCCCCAGTTTGAGTGCCCCCAAACGAAGTCTCATGCTGGTTGCGGAACCACCAGGGTGTAGAATAGCAGCCTCTTGGTGAACCTTCTAAATAGATTTGGCAATGTCTGGCTTTTTGCTTGAGAATAAAAAAGAAATTCCGTCTTAAGTTATTTTTGAAATCTAACAGTTTGCTGTCTTTTAACAAAGGAAGCCTCGCTCAATCCTCACTGTTTTTTCGTCTGAGAGTTTGTGCGGAGCACTTCTGTGGGTAGTTCGCACAGGCCCTGGCTACCTGAGGGTGATGGACAAGGCAAGACCCATTGTTTCCAATAGGAGACTGTGAAGTACTAGGCATTTTAGAAACCGGGGGCCGCAGGGGCTAGTGTGACCTCCACTGACTTCTTCTTTTTTTTTTTTTTTTGTAGAGACAGAGTTTCACTTTATTGCCCTCGGTAGAGTGCTGTGGTGTCACACTGCTCACAGCAACCTCCAACTCCTGGGCTTAGGCAATTCTCTTGCCTCAGCCTCCCGAGTAGCTGGGACTACAGGTGCCCACCATAGCGCCCAGCTATTTTTTTGTTTTGCAGTTTGGCCGAGGCTGGGTTTGAACCCGCCACCCTCGGTATATGGGGCCAGCGCCCTACTCGCTGAGCCACAGGCACCGCCCCTCCACTGACTTCTTGAAAGCTGAGAACACTCTGTGGTACAAACAGAATTATTATGAGGGTGACCATAGGGTATCGTGGGGTCAGGGAAAATTCACACAGGTCTAACTCACAGGACAGACCGGAAAGATCCAGGGGAAGGGTGGAGAGTTCCAGGGCAAGGGCCCCACATGTACAGGGAGCATGACACATTTGGGGCACTCAGAAAATGAATGTGGTGCCAGGTGGGAGTGATGGAGATGAGGTGACCATGAGTGAGAAGCAGCTGGACCAGCTGTGAAACACCATGAGTGCCTTGCTCAGGACGCAGGAGGCTGCACCCAAATCCAACCTGCCAACCTGAGCTCAGGGACCTGGGTATTGCAAGGGACGCGGGTGGAGGAGGAGTGGTGGGGATTGGCAGGCCCAGCACATGGACCACCCTCATGGACGCAGGGTTCGGGATGAGGGTGAACCTGGGGCTGGAGAGGAAGATTCAGCTGAAGTCCTATGTGACTGGTCAGGAGCTAGTTGGTGGAGCCAGATGATGAGAGATGATGTATACCCATGCCTCAAACTCTTCGCCTTCAGCTCAGTCTTCACTGGCTGAGGTCTTTCCCTATTAGGCAATGCTGACCTCCATTTTCAAAGGCTCTGAGCCCTAGGAGGTCCTTTTTTATCAGATACAGTGATTGTCTATTAACCTTTCACTACCAGACACTGGAGCACAGGAGGAGTGTGGGGGAATCCCTGGGCTGAACACCTTCTGGTTCCCCTTGCCAACTGGCAACTAGGAGTTGCCTTGATAGTCACACTGGTAAATAACATAATAATAAAACTACGGAGTGCCTGCAGTGCTCCAGGCACTGCTTGGGGATTCCTTCTCATTTTATAGATGAGGAGATTGGGGCACAGAGGTGAAGTAAGTGACAGAGCTTACCCAGCTTAATCATGCACTGTTATGCTCTTCCTGTGGCACAAGGAGACATATGTAGTGTTCCCTGTTTTCCAGGTTGTAGGAACTACTACTACACCTTTTGGTATCAAGGCCCTCCTGAGGTACCACTAGAGCAGTGGGAACTGTAAGGAAAAGAAGGTTTTTTTTTAAGACAGAGTCTTGGTCAACCTTGGTAGAGTGCCGTGGCATCTTTAGCTCACAACAACCTCAAACTCTTAGGCTCAAACAATCCTCTTGCCTCCAGCCTCCCGAGTAGCTAGGTCTACAGGCACCTGCCACAACACCCAGCTTTTTTTAGAGGCAGGGTCTTAAACTCATGGGTTTAGGCAATCCACCCACGTCAGCCTCCCAGGGTGCTGGGATTACAGGCGTGAGCCACTGCGCCTGGCCTGTAAGAAATTTTCTTGAGTGCTTGTTTAGGTGTAACAAAGTTAGACCCTCTGTTTACCTTCATACTTGGTCCCCAGGCCTATGTTTTCTGGCCAAAGCAGCACATTTTCATCCCTGGCCTAGAGTATGCCTGTGTCCTCCAAGATGGGGCCTGGTGGGCTCTGTGGTAGAGGGTGTAACCCAAGCCCTTCTGTTGTTCTTGGGACCTGGAGGTGGGTGACAGTACCTGTGAATTCTGGACCAGATTATTGTCTCACAGCTTTCAGTGAGTGGCTTTGGGGTTGGAGGGCCCATCTCATGGACCCTGTACAGCAGTGGTTCTCAACCTGTGGGTGTGACCCACAGGAACTGTATTAAAGGACCGCAGCATTAGGAAGGTTGAGAACCACTGCTGTAGAGAATCTGAAGTGTTCAAAAGCCTGCAGATGGTGATGCTGGCAGTGGCAAATCAGACACGAAAAGCAGCCCAGCATCTATTCTGGGGAGGACAAGTTGTTGTCCCTTCCTACATGGAAGGAGTCTGGTACAATTGGTTTTCCAGCAGGCAGGCCCCTGGTCCCTGCAGGGCATAGTTCAGGGGCGTGTTTGGTCACTGTTGCCAGCAAACAAGCCACTCAGCTGCAGCTGGAGCTAATTGGCATTTTTGCCCATGTATAACTCTGCCACACCCGGTCGACCACTGTAATAGAGTTACAGGCTGACCCCACTGCCAAGCAACAAGCTGATGAAACTTAGAGGACAATAGACATCCATGGAGGGTCATGGGTCCATTTGATTACCAAGTTTGTGCTAAAGCATGCCCTCTGGTGGATATTTTCATTACTTCAGAGATTCCTTGACCTTTCCCAGCCACCCCCTCCAACCCATGCAAACTCTGAGCATTGGTTACATTATTATCCACCACCCAAGAGTTACATGCCATCCTCCTTTAAGGCATGCTCTTTTCTCCATTGTTCTCCAGGCCCATCGGATCCCCAGAGGGCAGGTGCTAGTAGAGTCTACAGAGCCAGCTGCAGACTGTCCTCTGAGCGTCCTGCAAACAGCCTGGTATTTCATGCTCTGAACCTCTGCCAATGACCCTCCTTGTCCTTCCAGGCTGTCAGGCATCCCCATTCTAGAAGCCTTCAAGTCTCTTGGGCCTCACCCCCTGGAGGCACCTCCTCCTAGTGGACACCATGAGCTCCCTGGGCAGACCCTCAGGCCAGTGCCTGTAGGATGTGGCACACAGTAGTGCCCAGCATCTGCTGAGGCAGACAGCAGCAGCTGCACAGGGCAGTTCTCCTACGTGGCTTCCATCTTCAGTAACTGTTCACTTCATTTATTCTAGAAACATTTACTAAGCACATACTCATTTCAACAGGCACCAGGAATTCAGAGAGGAATAAGAGAGAAACAGGTCCTAGCACTTATGATCTATTGGGAGAGATATTTAGTAGAATCCATAGATAACAATATGTCTGTGCTATTCAATATTTTAATCAGATACATGTATTACTTTGATTTTTTAGAAGGTAAATAAATATATACTTAGAGGCTGTGATAGTTACAAGACGTAAGTTCTAGGTTCTTTGAGATACTGCACAGGGGAGCCCTGAGTGAACAGGGAGCCTCAATGTGAGGAGATCTGAAAAGTGAGGATATCTGGGGGGCAATGCTTAAGGCTCTAGGGCAGCGGTTCTCAACCTGCGGGTTGTGACCCACAGGAACTGTATTAAAGGGTCGTGGCATTAGGAAGGTTGAGAACCACTGCTCTAGGGGGATTGGTACCAGGAAGGAACAGGAAGGTGGCCAAAGCCTTGCAAGCAGATGAGACTCAGGTCTTCCAGGGCTGTATGGCTCTTTTGGTTCTATGAACCACCACTTTAAGCAGATTGGTATGCAGTTTTTTTTGTTTGTTTTGGTTTTTTTCTTTAATGAGACAAGAGTCTTGCTCCATCAGCCAGGCTAGAGTGCTATAGTATCATTATGGCTCTCTATAACCTCAAACTCCTGGGTTCAAGAGATCCTTCTGCCTCAACCTCCCAAGTAGCTGGGACTATAAGCGTATGCACCACCACATTGGGCTAATTTTTTAATAGAAATGGGAGGAGTGGGGGTGTAAGGATGTCATCTCACTGTGTTTCCCAGACTGATCTTGAGCTCCTGGCCTTAAGCAATCCTCCTGCCTGGGCCTTCCAAAGTGGCCATGGGCTTTTAGAAACTTACTTTGGCTACTATAGAGAGTAGGTTGGAGGGCATAAGAGTAGAAGCAGGAGCTCATTTAGGAGGTGGGTAGTCATCTAGAAAAGAGGTGATGTGGGTTGAGTGGTGGGCGCAAGCAGCAATAAGAGCTGCAATCAAGATATCCAGAAGGTAGAACCAGGAGCAATGGTTAGATGTGGGCCGGAGGCCCCAGTCCAGGAAGGCACTGAGATCTCTGGCATGAGTTGCTGAGCTGGGAATGGGTGAGGAGGGAGGGTGTGTGTGAGAAGTGTGAGTAATCTTTGTTGGGGGTATGTGAAGGTGGAGTGCCCCGAACCTGTGGGCACAGAGCCATCTGCCAGGGTAGGTTGTACAGGCTGGAGTTGCAGGTTGCAGCCCAGGTGGGAGAGGGATGTAGGCATTGCTCCAACCTCAGCCAATGTCTCCTTGCTGGCCTTGAAGAAATTAGGCTGCTGGTGGCCAGGAAAGTCTTTGGTACTTAGGGATGCAGCCACCAGTCACATAGCTCATGACACTAAAGAGTTCATGTCATGGAGCTCCCAGCCCATGTGCAGTCTCAGGAAGCTGGCCTTCCCTCCTCTTCTCTGGCCTCTTATCAGCTGCTCGTGGCAAATTCACTAGCCTAGTGGCCAGAGCCTGGAGAAGAGTGGTCAGAGAAGGCCCGTGGCCTCTCTCAGGCTATTGCTGATGCCCGTGGGGCCTGGGGTCGTGCCTATCCCAGGACCCCCCATGGCTGACCATGCAAGAAATTCTTGTGCAAAATCCACACCCTGTTTGTTTTCCCCCTCTGTCAAAATGAAGCTCCTGTTTGGTTAATTTCTATTTTGTAGCTTATTTGGAGGCTGTTAAAACAGACCCTGGGGGACCCTCAGCAGGGATTGTTCCATATCTCATTATCTTTCTCAAACCTGATTATTAGCTCCGATTTTTCTGATCGCTAGCTGCTGTTCATGATGAGTTGTGTGCCATTAATGCCAGCTGGTTCCCTTAAACAGGACCCACCATGCCAGGGAAAACGAGCTGGCATTCAGAGCCACCAGCCACTTGGCTTTTTAATTTTAATGGGCTCCACCAAATGTTCCAGGCCAAAGGGCCCCTGAGGAACCAGAACAGACGGACTCCCACCCCCGGTCTGCATCCCACCCTAGGTTCCTTCCAGGATGTGGCTGTCCTGGGCACTGGGGTAGTAAGACCTGGGCTAGAGGCCTGGAGAGGGAAAAGGGTAAGCAGCCACTTGCCTCTCCTGTCTGCCACAGGGCCGATTACTGGTGGATAGGTAGGGTGATCTCACTGACTCCTCATAAATTCATAGCTATACACGTGCCCAGGTCTTCTCCCCACTTTGCTGGTTCCTGGCCCCTTCCTTGGACTTGGGCATGTTGACCATGCTCTCAGAAACATATATGTGTGCCTCACTAAATGTCACCCCATTCAGACTTGGAAGACCTTGGTGGGCTTTAGGGTAGAGGAGGCAAGAAAGACCTGACACCAGGACATTGTTTATTCTTTTCTTTCCTCCTCCCTACCCTGGGCTTCTACCTTCAGTGGGGAAGAAATGGCGTAGGGCAGTGCCAATCCTAGCCAGTGGGAAGAATGGCTAGCCATGGAGAAGACTTCCCAGGAGCTGGAGAACAAGTCTGAGTGTTCACTGCAGCCCATGACCACTGCACTCCAGCCCTGCTCACTCCCAAGAGGCTGCCAGGGGAGAAGTCCCAGGCTCCCTGCCCACTTCCTTGAATGTTTCCTGCTGCCCTTCCTCTAACACTTCCTGCATCTTCTCTAATGAGTGTGTGGGGTTGTGAACCCAGACCTGACTGCCAGTTGAGAGGCAGGGATGGCTCAAGGGCCCTGTCTTCCCTGACTGGAGCTGCCTTCTCTTTTCCACTTGTGGGGAAGTCCCTAGGCGGGCCTTTGTCAGGGAGGTTCTTGCTATGCAGAGTGTCATTAAATTACACACAGACATAGCATCACCCTTGGAGATGGAAGCAACTAAAAAGTGAGGAACACAGTGGTTAAGGGCAAAGCTTTGGAACGAGCAGGCCCTGGGTTCAAATCTCAGCTTTACCTGCCTCAAAGCAGCTATCTGGCCCTAGGAAAAGTTACTTAACCTCTTTGAACCTGTCCCTTCTCTGTAAAAATGATCAACGTGGGGCGGCGCCTGTGGCTCAATGGGGTAGGGCGCCAGCCCCATATGCCAGAGGTGGAGGGTTCAAACCCAGCCCCGGCCAAAAAAAAAAAAAAAAAAAAAAAAAAAAGATCAATGTGGCATTTCCAAAAGCCTTATAGTAGGGATTTCATTAAAATGATTCATATGAACATGTACCAATGTCCAGCACACTGGTCTCGCCTTCTCCCAGCCCTCTCTTCTCATCACTAACACCCTCTGAGAGTCCTCCAGCCTCCTCCCACACTTTCCTTCACTGCATTTCTTTTGGGGGGTGGGAGTCGGGGCCATTTCTGAGTCATCACTGCAGGGAGCTGGGGAGACCTGGGCTTGACAAGTTCCACCCATGTGGCAGGGGCATCCGGGCCTGGTGTGGGCGGGAAGCCACACCACGGTGGGTGTCTAAGTTGCCATGTGTCTGCCTGCCTTCCCTTGAGTGTACAGGGAGGACAAGGGTTGGAATCTGAGTATCAGCCTGTGATGAGAAATGGCGGCCAGGTGCCCAGGAACCCAAGCTGCTTTGCCAGGCAGCACTCTGGCTCTCTGGGGTGCTGGGCTGCCCAATTACAGTCTGGGCTGGGCCATTCCTGCCATGCTGTAACTACTGCAGACACCCACCAGCCCTGGAGGTGTCCCAAGCCTCAGTGTCTTCCCCGGCCACCCAGAAGGTTGAGGCCAGAGCCAGGCCTGAGTGCACAGGGTGGCCTGCTGAGATGCCAGGTGTGCCAGAACTGACTGCAGGCTGCCCATGGTCACCTCTGCTTCCCAGGAAAGGGCAGGAGCCAGGTCCAGTCTCAGTCTGGGAGAGGAGAGGTTTCTATACCTCTGCCCCCTGGTCTGGCCACATGCACCTTTGTCTTTTCTCTCTCTATCCTGTGCCCATGCTCATTTCCCCACCATAAAGTCCATTTCCTCTGCCTAGCCTAACCCCACCTTCTCTTCCTCCAAGAACTCCTCTTACGTCCTTCACTCATCTCTCCACACAGGCATTTGTTTGTTGGTTCCTGTGTTTCTTCCTCAATCACCAGCTTACCAAGCATGTGCTGTGTGCTGGTGTGTACAACCCGGGTAGTGGACATGCAAATGTGAAAAAGGTGTGATTCCTTCTTCCCAGCCAATGACATGTTATTATGTAGCTTCATTAAAAGGCCTACGGAGGCTCGGCGCCTGTGGCTCAACGGGCTAAGGCGCCAGCCACGTACACCTGAGCTGGCGGGTTCGAATCCAGCCCGGGCCCACCAAACACCAATGACGGCTGCAACCAAAAAATGGCCGGGCGTTGTGGCAGGCGCCTGTAGTCCCAGCTACTTGGGAGGCGGAGGCAGGAGACTCGCTTGAGCCCAGGAATTGGAGGTTGCTGTGAGCTGTGATGCCACAGCACTCTGCCCAGGGTGACAGCTTGAGGCTCTGTCTCAAAAA
>CAUYRH010181955.1:0-21968 GCA_963574655.1 Perodicticus potto | reverse complement strand
CGCCTGTAGTCCCAGCTACTTGGGAGGTGGAGGCAAGAGACTCGCTTGAGCCCAGGAATTGGAGGTTGCTGTGAGCTGTGATGCCACAGCACTCTATCCAGGGTGACAGCTTGAGGCTCTGTCTCAAAAAAAAAAAAAAATCAGACTCCATTTACAGCCCCAAAGGGTAGGTTATTATCCCCATTTTCCAGGTAAGGAAACTGAGACCCACTGAAAGCCAGACTGGCTCTGCACACTGCTCTTCCCAACCTGGAGCCTGGAGGGGCCTAGGCTAAGTTGGCAGCTGGACTTCCTCCAGATCCAGAGGTGATCTCATGCCTGAGAGCTTGGGTCTGCCTGTTCAGCCTCAAGATTGGGAAATGAAACCAAAACCACCCTCAACTATTTCTTTGGAACTGGTGCCTAGAAGGGTATGAGCAGATTCCTAGGGGCAGAGAGGCTACCTATGATAGAGGGGGTGGTCACGAACTGTGGACTCTAGTCCGGAGAATGTCCCTGGTTGGCCAGACTCCATCTGCCCACTGACCAGTCTGGGTTAACCATTGTTGGAGCTAGGCTGCCTGGGTGGGGGACCTTGGGCAAATGACTATGCCTCTTTGGGCCTCGATTTCCAGAAAACAGGGGTAATGAAAATTCCTGAAGAGGCGCCAGCCACGTACACCTGAGTTGGCAGGTTCAAATCCAGCCCAGACCCACCAAACAAAAATGACGGCTGCAACCAAAAAATGGCCAGGCGTTGTGGCAGGCGCCTGTAGTCCCAGCTACTTGGGAGGCGGAGGCAGAAGACTCACTTAAGCCCAGGAATTGGAGGTTGCTGTGAGCTGTGATGCCACAGCACTCTATCCAGGGTGACAGCTTGAGGCTCTGTCTCAAAAAAAAAAAAAAAAAAGGAAGAAAAGAAAATTCCTGAAAGTGTGAAGATTAAGGGTTAATGTGTGAAATAAGCAGGAGTTCCTACTACTCTGAGTCACTTCCTGCCTCAGCAGATTCAAAACCAGGACCTTTCCACAGCTGTTTTCATTCTTTGGAATACACCACCACCACACCCCCACTCCTAGTCATCCTTCAAGACCCTAAAACTAATATCCCCTCTTCCTTCTGAAGCCTCATCTTGCTATTTGCCCTAGTCCACAGATGTCCACATCACAGAGGATCCTCTCAGGGTTGTAGGAGTAAGCCCTGAGGGCATGTTAAGGGATGGAGTCCATCTACAGACTCAGAGGTGAAAAAGAGAAGTGAGGACTGTTACCAGGATGAACTTCACTCAAGTTGACTAACCAGTTTGAAGAGTGTCTGCCCTGGCTTCTTAGCTCAACAAGTACTGCTGGGTCCTCCCTTGAGGTAGGGAAGGGACAAAAGTAGAGGCCTCAATGACTGATTAGGCACCCATCCCCTGGTTCACGTATAAGGCAAAAACATAAAGCCTTTGGTCTTTTTTTTTTTGAGACAGAGCCTCAAGTTGTCGCCCTGCGAAAAGTGCTGTGGCATCACAGCTCACAGCAACTTCCAACTCCTGGGCTCAAGCGATACCCCTGCCTCCACCTCCCAAGTAGCTGGGACTACAGGCGCCCACCACAACGCCGGGCTATTTTTTGTTGCAGCTGTCATTGTTGTTTGGCGGGCCCAGGCTGGATTTGAACCTTAGCCGCTTGAGCCATAGGCGCAGAGCTGTTGTTTTGTTTTTGTTTTTTTTGAGACAGAGTCTTACTTTGCCACCCTGGGTAGAGTGCCATGGCTGGCGTCACAGCTAACAGCAAACAGCCCTCAAACTCTTGGGCTTAAGCGATTCTCCTGCCTCAGCCTCCCAAGTAGCTGGGACTAAAGGCCCCCACCACAACACCAGGCTATTTTTATCTTTTTATTATTATTATTTTTTATGTAGAGACAGAGTCTCACTTTATCGCCCTTGGTAGAGTGCCGTGGTGTCACGCAGCTCACAGCAACCTCCAACTCCTGGGCTTAAGCGATTCTCTTGCCTCAGCCTCCCAAGTAGCTGGGACTACAGGCGCCCGCCACAATGCCCGGCTACTTTTGCAGTTCGGCGGAGGCCAGGTTTGAACCCGCCACCTTCAATATATGGGGCTGATGCCCTACTCTCTGAGCCACAGGTGCCGCCCCACTTGGCTATTTTTAAAGATGAAGTCTTTCTGTGGCTCAAGCTAGTCTCAAACCTGTGAGCTCAGGCAATCCACCCACCTGGACCTCCCAAGTGCTAGGATTACAGGTGTGAGCTACCTCCCCTGGCCCTTCAGTCCTTTATTTACAAAGGTGCCCCCAGGCCCTCTCCGCAGACTCCTGGAAGAGACCATCCCCGAACCTCAGGCTTTCCATTTATGACAGGAGCACACAGTCAGGCCTAAGCTTGTAATGATTCCACTCTAGGGCCTTTGCACATGCAGTGGCCCCTTCCCAGGGCTGGTTCATCTCCTCAGAGGGGTCTCTTCCACCAGGGAATTCTCTTGTTTGACTTTGAGTTTAACTGGGAGATGCTGGGCTCAGCTCTGCAACCAATCCGTCAAACAAAGAGGAAGGGACAGGCGGCGCCTGTGGCTCATCGAGTAGGGCGCCCCGGCCCCATATACCGAAGGTGGCGGGTTCAAACCCAGCCTCGGCCAAACTACAAAACAGAAAAATAGCCCGGCGTTGTGGCGGGCGCCTGTAGTCCCACCTACTCAGGAGGTTGAGGCAAGAGAATCACCTAAGCCCAAGAGGTGGAGGTTGCTGTGAGCTGTATGACGCCAGGGCACTCTACTGAGGACGATAAAGTAAGATTCTGTCTCTAAAAAAAAAAAAAAAGAGGAAGGGACAACTGTTCCCCTTTGTCCTTGTCTGCCACAGCCTCAAGTGACCTAGGGACAGCCTATCAGACCTGAAAATTTCTGATAAAATCTCTAGGCTATAGCTGCTGCAACGCCAGCTGCCCTAAGGCCACCCAAAAATCTGCTCATCTTGCAAAAAAGTGTTCCTCATGAGGGACGCTCAAACCTCTGTCCTCAGTTGTTGCTCATGAGGGAGGCTTCTATTCACTCCCCTGGCTACCAAACACCTACTACCCAGAGCAGGCACATCTGTAGATATCATGGCCAGGGATAATCTCTAGGCCCAGGGCCAGACAGGGAGAAGCACCTCTGCAGGCTTATCACCCAGCCTGATGGGATGGGCCTCCTGCCCTCTGAGATAGCCCTCTCTAATCAGGGCACCTCCCAGGCGTGAGGGTCTTCCAACTCCAGTCAGCAAGACGGATGCAAAGCAAGAACAGGACACAGACCCCCAACCCCTAAATCTGAGCTTCCAGGACAACACCCCCAAGCCAGCACCTCCAAGTACCAGGTTGCCTGAAATGAGGCAAGGGTGCTCTGGGGGAACAGACAAAGGGGGCTCTAGGAAGCCTGACCCTCCCTTAGGCAGAGCTGTCCTAATGGTCACCCAATGGAAGGGGAAGTTAGCCAAGCAGTCAGACCCAACCCAGAGAGGGTTCTGTGTGCCCCTGGGGTTCAGACAAAGGGAATTCACACAAAGCATCCTGGGAACAATCAGATGGACAGGGCCCTGCAGGTCAGACAATAGCCAAGAGGCAGACAGGGTTGGGCGCAGTGGCTCATGCCTGTAATCCTAGCTCTCTGGGAGGCCAAGGTGGGCGGATTGTTTGAGCTAAGGAATTTGAGACCAGCCTGAGAAATGAGGGAGACCCGGTCTCTACTAAAAATAGAAAAAAACTACACACTTGTTATGGCGGGCGCCTGTAATCCCAGCTACTTGGGAGGCTGAGGTAAGAGGATTGTTTGAGTCCAGGAGTTTAAGGTTGCTGTGAGCTAGGACACCACAGCTCTCTACGCAGGGAGACAAAGTGAGACTCTGTCTAAAAAAAAAGAGAGAGGCCGGTAAGGTAGCTCGTGCCTGTAATCCCAACACTTGGGGAGGCCTAGGCAGGAGTATTGCCTGAGCTCACAGCTTTGAGACCAAACTGAGCAAGAGAGAGACCCTGTCTCTAAAAATAGCTGGGCCTTGTGGTGCCTATAGTCCCAGCTACTTGGGGGGCGGGCTGAGGCAAGAGAATCACTTGAGCACAAGAGTTTGAAGTTGCTGTGAGCTATTATGCCACTGCACTCTATCAAGGGAGACAAAGTGGGACTCTGTCTCAAAAAAAACAAACAGAGAGAGAGAAAAATAGGGGAGGCTGGGCCACAGGGCAGACAGGGAGGATACAGGGCTACTGAGCAGAAAGATGGGGGAGGCTCATGGGTCAGGCAGATAGAGGGGGGAGGCTCAGGCCGTGTACAGACCTACAGAAGGGGGGAGGCTCAGACCATGGGACAGACGGACAGAGGGGGAAGCTCAGGCCATAAACAGAGGGGGAAGGCTGAGACCATGGACAGAGGAGTGAGGCTCAGGTCACGGGGCAGGCAGATGTGGGGGAGAGTCAGGCCATAGGTAGACAGACAGAGGATGCAGGGACAGACAGAGGCTCACGAGTGGGAGAGTCCAGGGTGGAACTGCTAGAGAGCTGGTGGTGGCCCCGGGGCGGCGGGCGCTTACCTACTAGGTGCCAGGCCTTGCGCGGGCCGTAGCGGGCGCAGCAGCCGGCGGCGCGGTCAGCTTCATAGCCCACGAGGGGCGTGCACAGCCCATCGGCCACCTGGCCCAGCAGCAGCAGCAGGCCAGCACCGCGTGAACTGTAGGCGCGCACTGAGTGCAGGTAGAGCAGCAGGTAAGTGAACCACATGGACGCGCACAGATCGTTGAGGAAGTGGCCCACCGCATAGCTGAGCCGCGCCAAAAGGGACATCGGCCGCGGGGACGTCCCCTCCACAGCCGCCGGGGGCCCCGGGCCCATGGCGCCAAGCCGTGGGGACGCGCCACAATCTGGCACGTCGCGCGCCCCGCAGACGGGACTCCCACCTGGCCGTGACCCAGACCCTTGCGCGCCGGGCACCTAAGCGGCCAGTCCACGCCCGACTCTGCTCAGCTGTTGCCGCAGAGCCTGCTCAGAGGGAGATTGTGGCCCGGGAGGGGCGGGGCGGGGCAGCCCGGGGAATCCCGGCGAGAGGCGGCTGCCTCCACCAATTGGAACCGCGACTCAGGACCTTCTAGCCAATCATCATGGAGGGGGCGTCGCCTCAGGGAGATCCGGGCCTCCACACCGCGGGACCCCGCGGTCCTAGCGCCCAGAGGATACAATCACTTTTAGGGTTTTAGGGGGCCTGGGAAGGCAGGGAGTCGGTCTCCACCACCCGCAGACTGGGGGATGAAACAAAGAACTGGCACCGCTGCCGCCCTCCCGGACTCTTGCCTCCAGGCCACCCAACTCCGCGTCCCATTGCGGGCCGGGGAGGACTGGGTGGGATGGGGCGGAGATGAGGGTGAAGAGTCTGAGTCCATCTGGCCTCAGGATCCCGTGACTTCTTGGGCCGGACGCGGAGACGGCGTATTAGAAGTAATTAATTTGCTATTAACAACATAATGGGGATAATCATTATAATGATACCAGCTGGCATTTAACGAGCGTGCCAACTGCCAAGCATGCCCCACGTGGCGGAGGCGGGGGACAGGCCGGGGAGGGGACGTGAGATGCCCAGGGGCGTACAGTGAGTCAGGTGCGCTATCAGAGTCAGGTGCGTGTGACTCCGAGGCCGCTGTCCTCGACCTTCCTCCTCCTACTAACTGCCCTCCCACGTTGCAGCGGTTTCAAGTTCCTCCAAGTAATGGAAGCGCTTCCCCTCAAGCTCCTAGACCTCCTTCAGCGCTGTTTTCAGACATCCAGGTCTATCTGCCTCCCAGCTGTTCCACTTGGGACTAGTCCCTTAACTTGCTAAAACGTTAATCTCCCTAGCCACAGAATAGGAGTAATGTAGCAGTGAGCTCTTACTCCTCTCACCCAGGAAGTAGGAGCTTGGAAAATACCAGTCTAATGCTTGAATGGTACAAATAGAAGCAGGGAAGCCGAAATGAAGAGTGAAATTGAGTCACAGAGACACACTTTATAAACTCCAGCATCCCCTATCAGGTCGGGGATACCCAATCCCGACTCCTGTGCTGCCACAGACTATATACTTTTATGAAAATAAGACAGAAAAATGGGTGAAGAAGGCAAATGGCGGCCAAGAGAGATAAAGTGAGTAGGGGAAGATGAAAGATATGAGGGCAGATTGCCTTGGAGGAGATGGAGGAGATAAAAGGATAATGAAAGATAAGAACCTCAATTCTTTTCTCCCTGTGTACACACTTGCTTTTAGAAATGAAAAATGACTTTCAAAAATACTAGCCCATGGCCAAGCCCATATTTGCAATCCAAGAACTCTGGGAGGCCAAGGCAGGAAGATCCCTAGAAGCCAGGAGTTTGAGACCAGCCTGGGCAACATAGCAAGAGCAAGCTGTCTCTAGAAAAAAAATTAAAAATTAGGGCAGTGCCTGTGGCTCAGTGAGTAGGGCGCCGGCCCCATATGCCGAGGGTGGCAGGTTCAAACCCAGCCCTGGACCAAACAGCAAGAAAAAAATAGCCGGATGTTGTGGCAGGCGCCCGTAGTCCCAGCTACTCGGGAGACTGAGGCAAGAGAATCACCTAAGCCCGGGAGCTGGAGATTGCTGTGAGCTGTGACGTCACAGCACTCTACCAAGGGCAACAAAGTGAGACTCTGTCTCTAAAAAGAAAAAAAATTAAAAATTAGCTGGGCAGGGCGGCTCCTGTGGCTCAGTCAGTAAGGCGCCGGCCCCATATACCAAGTGTGGCAGGCTCAAACCCAGCCCTGGGCCAAACAGCAAGAAAAAAATAGCCGAGTTTTGTGGCAGGCGCCTGTAGTCCCAGCTACTTGAGAGGCTGAGGCAAGAGAATCACCTAAAGCCCAGGAGTTGGAGGTTGCTGTGAGCTGTGTGACACCACAGCACTCTACCGAGGGCCATAAAGTGAGACTCTGTCTCTACAAAAGAAAAAAAAAATAGTTGGGCAAGTCCCACCTGCTTGGGAGGCTGAGGCAGGAGGATAGCTCAAGCTCAGGAGTTTGAGGCTGTAGTGAGCACTCCAGCCTGGGTGACAGAGTTAAACTCTGTCTTCAAAAAGAAAAAAAGGAGGCTCGGTGCCAGCCACATACACTGAGACTGGTGGGTTCAAACCCAGCCCCAGCCAGCTAAACAACAATGATAACAACCTCAACAAAAAATAGCTGGGTGTTGTGGTGGACGCTTGTAGTCCCAGCTACTTGGGAGGCTGAGGCAGGAGAATCACTCAAGCCCAAGAGTTAGAGGTTTTTGTGAGCTGTGATGCCACAGCACTCTACCAAGGGCAACATAGTGAGACTCTGTCTCAAAAAAAAAAGAAAGAAAGAAAGAAAAAAGATTAGCCACTGGCCTAAGAGTTTTTATTTATATTCCTTGTTTCCCTTCATCCTACAAGATTCCTAGGAATTCTCACAGCACTTTATTCCTTTCTTTTTTTTTTTTATTTTGACAGAGTCTCACTTTGTTGCCCTGGGTAGAGTGCTGTGGCATCATAGTTCACAGCAACCTCAAATTCCTGGGCTCAAGCGATTCTCTTGCCTCAGCCTCTCCAATAGCTGGGACTATAGGCTCCTGCCACAATGCTGGGCTTTTTTTTTTTTTAGAGCCAGGGTTTTGCTCTTGCTCAGGCTGGTCTTGAACACGTGAGCTCAGGCAATCCACTGGCCTCGGCCTCCCAGAGTACTAGGATTACAGGCGTGAGCCACCATGCCCAGCTTTCATGCCCATTTCACCATTCAGGAAGCTGAGGCTCAAACAAGTCTCCTGCCTGAGGACATGTGACTACCAGGAAGCAGATGTGGGCTTTAAACTCTGTTCTGTGTACCTCCAGCACTTTTGAGTTGTTTATTTACTGACAGGGGAGGGCCCACCTGAGTATGCAGGAGCAGGTGGCTCAGTGTCCACTCTGTTGTCAGCCTCCTGTATTGGTCAGGAACCCAGGAGCAATCCCTGCAGGACCCTGGAACAGATGTGGGGCGGGGGGGTGGTTGGAGTTGATAGAAGCACCTACACATCTGTGGGATCTCATCCTTTTGGAACCAGCTAATATTCCTAGCTTTGACTTTGTGGGGAAAACAGGAACAAGTTCAACCCTGACCCTGGGACCTGTGAGGCCCAGCCCTGGTGCCAAGCTGTATCATTCATTCATTCATTCAGTCATGGATTCATTCATTCAGCGGATCCAGCCTCATGCTAAGGAAACACAGAGATTCTGTAGTTTCCCCATCTTCGAGTTGCTGGAGTGACAGAGCTGAATCTTCCCAGTTTCCCTGATCAGATCTGAAGCTGGAAGATGTCAGACCAAGAACAGTGATTAAATAGCAGGTAACAGCCACACCCGTGGCTCAGTTGGCCAGGGCGCTAGCCACATACACCTAGGGTGGCGAGTTTGAGCCCAGCCCGGGTCTGCTAAGCAACAGTGACAAATGCAACCAAAAAATAGCCTATGGCTCAGAGTAGGATGCCGGCCCCATATGTCGAGGGTGGCGGGTTTGAAACTGGTCCCGGCCAAACTGCCACAAAAAATAGCCCGGCATTGTGGTGGGTGCCTGTAGTCTCAGCTACTTGGGAGGTTGAGGCAAGAGAATTGCTTAAGCCCAAGAGTTTGAGGTTGCTGTGAGCTGTGATACCACAGCACTCTACCCAGGGTGACAGCTTGAGATTCTATCTCTAAATAAATAAATAAATAAATAGCAGGTAAGAAGTTGGGACTTTACTCTGAGATCACTGTGGGGCCATCATAGGGTTTTGAGAGAAGGTGGGACAGAATCAGATAAAAAGTCCAGAGTGGGTGTAGGGGCCCAGGCTTATTCTAAGCACAGGCTGAGGACGCATGGGTTGGGAAACCAGTGCAGGGGACAATAAGTGGGGGTTGGAGTTGGGAGTGAAGATCAGAGAAGTTCCTGTTTAAAGTGAGGGATGCCTGGAAGGAAAGAAAGATGAATGTCCAAGCCCTGTGGAGTAGGACAAACGGAAGGATGGACAGGCTTGGGGCAGAAGAGATCCTGACAGTCTTTGATAGCCTCAGAGCGTCACCAGCTGCCCCCAACGCCAGACCCGCGTCCCCCCTCCCCTGGACAGAGATCAGATGTTCTGGTGGCTCCTTTCCAGCCTCAGGGTGCTATTTAGGGGGAGGTTAGCAGTGAGGTTTGCTTTGATCCTCTCTAACCCGGGCTCAGGATAGCAGAAGCAGGATGGGATGAGAGGGTGTTCAGTTCTCCATGGAAATTTCCTTAGATCTAAGGATAGCTGTGTGTGGGCGGGGGAGGGGGAGTGGCAACAGGCAAGATCAATTCAGGCAGTCATGGACAAACCACTAAACCTCAGTTTCCCTCTTTGTACAATGGGGGTGACAGTAGCCCTATGAAACAGGATACTGGAAGGCTCAAGGGTATGTGATGGGCTTGGCACCTGTAGCTCAACGGCTAGGGGGCCACATACACCGGGGCTGGGGGTTTGAACCTGGCCCAAGCCTGCCAAACAGCAGTGACAACTACAGCAAAAAAATAGCTGGGCATTGTGTCGGGCGCCTATAGTCCAGCCACTTGGGAGGCTGAGGCAAGAGAATCGCTTAAGTCAAGGAGTTTGAGGTTGTTGCAAGCTGTGACACCATGGCATTCTACTAAGGGCCACATAGTGAGACTCTGTCTCAAAAATAAAAAAGTAATGCATCTCTGGGTTCCTTGTTTCCCTTCCTTCCACAAGATCTCTAGGAGTGCTCATACCACTCCATGCCCATTTTACAGATGAAACTGAATCTCAGACAGAAGTCTCTTATAGGAGGGCATGTGGTTAACATGAAAACCCGAAGCAGGCTCAGCGCCTGTGGCTCAACGGGCTAAGGCACCAGCCACATACACCTGAGCTGGGTTCGAATCCAACCTGGACCCGCCAAACAACAATGATGGCTGCAACCAAAATATGGCTGGGCATTGTGGCGGGCACCTGTGGTTCCAGCTACTTGGGAGGCGGAGGCAGGAGACTTGCTTGAGTCCAGGAATTGGAGGTTGCTGTGAGCTGTGATGCCACAGCTCTCTATCCAGGGTGACAGCTTGAGGCTCTGTCTCAAAAAAAAAAAAAAAAGTAAAAGAAAAAGAAAACATGAAGCAGATGTGGGACTTAGTTTGGGTTGTTGTCTTTTTCTTTCTCTCTCTCTTTTTTTTTTTGAGATCAAGTCTCATTATGTCGCCCTCGGTAGAGTGCCATGCCATCACAACTCACAGCAACCTCAAACTCTTGGACTTAAACAATTCTCTTATCTCAGCCTCCCAAGTATCTGGGTCTACGGTTACCTGCCACAACATCCAGCTATTTTTTTATTGTAGTTGTCATTGTCATTTGGCAGACCCGGGCTGGGCTCGAAACCGCCAGCTTTGGTGTATGTGGCTGGCACCCTATCGACTGAGCTATAGGCCCCGAGCCTGCTTGTTTTTATTTTTTTTCTTGAGAAAAGTCTCACTCTGACACCCTGGATAGTGCTATGGCATCATAGCTCACAGCAACCTCATATTGTTGGGACAAGTGATCTTCTTGCCTCAGCCTCCCAAGTAGCTGGGACTACAGGCACCCACTACAATGACCGGCTAGTTTTTTCTTTCTTTTATTTTTTTGAGACAGAGTCTCAATTTGTCACCCTCAGTAGAGTATGGTGGCATCATAGCTCACAGAAACCTCAAACTCTTGGACTCAAGTGATTCTCTTGCCCCAGCCTCCCAAGTACTGGGACTACAGGCGCCTACCACAATGCCTGGTTCTTTTTAGAGATGAGGTGTTGCTCTGGCTCAGGCTGGTCTCGAACTAGTGAGCTTAGGCAATCCACCCCCTCAGTCTCTGAGAGTGGTAAGGTTACAGGAGTGAGCCACCTTGCCAGGCCTAGTTTTTCTATTTTTAGTAGAGACTGAGTCTCACTTTGCTCAGGCTGGTCTCAAACTTCTGAGTCAAGCAATCCCCATCCTCTGCCCGGCCTCCCAGAGTATCAGGACTATTGGCATGAGCCACCATGCCTGGCTGGGTTTTTAGTTGTTTTCTGTCTGATTTTGAGACAAAGGCTCAAAGCCTCTGTTCCCCAGGTGAGGGTGCTATGGCTCAGTGTATGTGGCTGGTGCTGTAACCACTGTGCTACAGGTGCCAAGCCTTTTTTTTTTTTTTTTTGTTAAACAGAGTCTCACTTTATTGTCCTCGGTAGAGTGGCATGGCATCATAGCTCACAGCAACCTCAAACTGTTTGGTTCCAGTGATTGTCCTGCCTCAGCCTCCCAAATAGCTGGGACTATAGGCACCTGCCACCATGCCCAGCTAATTTTTCTATTTAATAGAGATCAGGTCTTGCTCTTGTTCAGGCTGCTCTTGAACTCCTGAGCTCAAGAAATCTTCCTACTTCATTCTTCCAAAGTACTGGGATTACAGGCATGAGCCACTGTGCTTGGCAAACGTGGGATTTGAACTCAAGTGGAAGATTTCCTAGCCTTGGCTAGGTGCGGTGGCTCATGCCTGTAATCGTAGCACTCTGGGAGGATAAGGCCAGTGGATTGCCTGAGCTCACAGGTTCAAGACCAGACTGAGCAAGCGTGAGACCCCGGTCTCTAAAAGTAGCCGGGCGTTGTGGTGGCCTCCCAGCTACTCGGGAGGCTGAGACAGAAGAATCCCTGGAGCCCAAGAGTTTGAGGTTGCTGTGAGCTATAATGCCATGCCATTCTGCCAAGGGCAACAAAGTGAGACTCTGTTTCAAAAAAAAAAAAAAAAGAACAATAACTAAGAAAATGCCATGAAGATTATGTTAACCAGTTTGTTGAAAATATTTAAAATTTTATATAAAACCAGCACATTGTACCCCATGATTGCCCTTAATGTACACAGCTATGATTTAATTAACAAAAAAAAAAAGAGGGCAGCACCTGTGGCTCAGTGAGTAGG
This sequence comes from Perodicticus potto, assembly GCA_963574655.1. NCBI lineage: Eukaryota > Metazoa > Chordata > Mammalia > Primates > Lorisidae > Perodicticus > Perodicticus potto. The sequence continues at coordinate 10,064 of CAUYRH010181955.1, read as the reverse complement.
GCACTGGCCCCATGTAGCAGGGGTGGCAGGTTCAGACCGGGCCCAACCAAACTGCAACAAAAAAATAGCCGGGAGTTGTGGTGGGCACCTGTAGGCCTGGCTACTTGTGAGGCTGAGGCAAGAGAATCGCCTAAGCCCAAGAGCTGGAGGTTGCTGTGAGCTGTGTGACTACGGCACTCTACGGAGTGTGATAAAGTGAGACCCTGACTCTACAAAAAGAAAAAAAAAGAAGGGCGGAGCCTGTGGCTCAAAGGAGTAGGGCGCCGGGCCCCATATGCCGGAGGTGGCAGGTTCAAACCCAGCCCCGGACAAAAACTGCCAATAAATAAATAAATAAATACTAAATAATAATTAAAAATGTAAATAAAACATTAAAAAAAAAAAAAAAGAGGCCCAGCGCCAGTAGTACAGTGGTTACACCGAGGGTGGCGGGTTTGAACCTGGCCCTGGCCAGCTAGACAACAATGACAGCTGCAACAAAAAATAGCCAGGCGTTGTGGCAGACACCTGTAGTCCCAGCTACTTGGGAGGCTGAGGCAAGAGAATAGCTTAAACCCAAGAATTTGAGGTTGCTGTGAGCTGTGACACCATGGCACTCTACCAAGGGCGACATAGTGAGACTCTGTCTCAAGAAAAAAAAAAGAGAGAGAGAGAGAAAAGAAAGAAAGAAGACTTCCTAGCCTCTAGAACCAGGTTTCCAACTTCAGGACTATGGGCATTAGGGGACCACACTGCTCCTTGTAATGGGCTGTGTAGATGCTCTAGACTTAACGCAGTAGATGCTAATAGCATCCCCTAGTCATGTCAACCAAAAAATACTTCTAGACAAGTGTCCCCTGGGGGGAGCTTGAATTTTCCCCAGGTGAGAACCACTGAGCTAGAAAATTCTCTGTAACAGAGAATTGATTATTCACAGACAGTACTAGCCATGTAGCACAGAAGGGCCAGGTCCTGTTCTGAGCTCCGTATGTGACCTAAATTCATGAAATCCTTACAACAACCTCATAAAGGTAGGCACAGCAATTATCCTGCTTATCAGAAGAGGAAACTGAGGCACAGATCTTTGGTAAATGGACTAGGTCACACAGCTGGGGTTCTGCATCGCCTCCTTAAGTTTCTGAGGGTCCAGGAGTAGTCAGTGCCTTTCTTCAAGGGACTAGGACCCCTGTCCCCACAGCCCAGTGTTCCAGCTGTCCCACGGCCAGGGCCTGCTCCAGCTGTTACCTCCTCTGTGTTTCTGTTTTGCTTCAGCCCTTAAGCCTCTGCCTAAACAACACTCTGAATTAAATTCCCTATATAAGAAGCCAGAGGAGGGCTGGAGTTGTCCACATCTTCGGAGAAATCTTCTCACCCTGATTCTCCCTGTGTGGTACAGAAAAGTTTAACCACCCCATGTTGACAAATACCCATTAAAAATGTAAACGAGAGGCTTGGTGCCTGTGGCTCAACAGGCTAAGGCACCAGCCACGTACACCTGAGCTGGCGGGTTCGAATCCAGCCCGGGCCGGCCAAACAACAATCACGCCTGTAACCAAACAATGGTCGGGCTTTGTGGTGGGCACCTGTAGTCCCAGCTACTTGGGAGGCGTAGGCAAGAGACTCACTTGAGCCCAGGAATTGGAGGTTGCTGTGTGCTGTGATGCCTTGGCACTCTATCCAGGGTGACAGCTTGAGGCTCTGTCTCAAAAATAAAAAAAAAAATGTAAATGAGGGGCTCAGCGCCTGTGGCTCAAGTGGCTAAAGGGCCAGCCACATACACCTGAGCTGACAGGTTCGAATCCAGCCCGGGCCCACCAAACAATAATGATGGCTACAACCAAAAACTGGCCGGGCGTTGTGGCGGGTGCCTGTAGTCCCAGCTACTTGGGAGGCAGAGGCAGGAGACTCACTGGAGCCCAGGAGTTGGAGGTTGCTCTGAGCTGTGATGCCAAGGTACTCTACCCAGGGCAACAGTTTGAGCCTCTGTCTCAAAAAAAAAAAATGTAAATGAGGGATGGCTGCAGTGGCTCACTCCAGTAATCACAGCACTTTGGGAGGCCAAAGTGGGAGGATTATTTGAGACCAGAAATTTAAGAACAGCCCAGTGACATAGTGAGATCCCATTTCTACAAAAAAAACAAAATGTAAATGGGAGACACTATAATGTAGCAATTTTGTGTCTTCCTTCCTATCCTGTTCATGGGCTCAGGATGGCAAGTCAGGGACATTTATAGCAAAGGTTATAAGAGTATAGTATTGGCTTGGTGCCTGTAGCTCGAGCGGCTAGTGCGCCAGCCACATACACCGGAGCTGGCGGGTTTGATCCAGCCCCGGCCTGCCAAACAACAATGGCAATTACAACAAAAAATAGCCAGGCATTGTGGCCAGCTCTTGTAGTCCCAGCTACTTAGGAGGATGAGGCAAGAGAATCGCTTAAGCTCCAGAGTTTGAGGTTGCTGTGAGCTGTGACGCCACAGCATTCTACGCAGGGTGACAGCTTGAGACTCTGTCTCAAAAATATATATATATAATATTGAAAATGACCGGCTCGGTGCCTGTGGCTCAACAGCCTAAGGCACCAGCCACGTACACCTGAGCTGGTGGGTTCGAATCCAACCCCGGGCCCGCCAAACAACAATGATGGCTGCAACCAAAAACTGGCCAGGCATTGTGGTGGGTGCCTGCTGTCCCAGCTACTTGGGAGGCTGAGGCAGGAGAATCGCTTGAGCCCAAGAGTAGGAGGTTGCTGTGAGCTGTGATGCCACAGCACCCTACCCAGGGGAACAGCTTGAGGCTCTGTCTCAAAACAAAAAAAAAGGAAAAAGAAAATGACCATAGCTCAGCGGCTAGGGTGCCAGTGACATACACCAGAGCTGGTGGGTTCGAATCCAGCCCATGCCTGCCAAACAAAATGACAACTACAACCAAAAAAAAAAAATAGCTGGGCATTGTGGCAGGTCCCTGTAGTCTCAGCTACCCAAGAGGCAAAGGCAAGAGAATTGCTTAAGCCCAAGAGTTTGAGGTTGCTGTGAGCTGTGACGCCATGGGCCTAGGGCCAAATATTGATACTCTCTCAAAAAAAAAAAAAAAAAAAAGAAAAGAAAGAAAAAAAATGACCATGATATACATCAGCCAGAATTGTTCAGCAGAGGGTAATGGAGTCACACTAAAGAATGTCATACAGCATTGGGCGGGGCCTGTGGCTCAGTGAGTAGGGTGCCAGCCCCATACACCGAGGATGGCGGGTTCTAACCTGGCCCTGGCCAAACTGCAACAAAAAATAGCCAGGTGTTGTGGTGGGTGCCTGTAGTCCTAGCTACTTGGGAGGCTGAGGCAAGAGAATCGCCTAAGCACAAGAGCTGGAGGTTACTGTGAGCTGTGATGCCAAGCACTCTATCGAGGGCGACAAAGTGAGACTTTATCTCCTAAAAAAAAAAAAGAAGAACATCACACATCATGTGAGCTTAATATCTAAGGACACTTTATTTATTTATTTTTAATTTTTTTTTTTTATAGAGACAGAGTCTCACTTGATCGCCCTCGGTAGAGTGCCGTGGCATCACACAGCTCACAGCAACCTCCAACTCCTGGGCTTAGGTGATTCTCTTGCCTCAGCCTCCCGAGTAGCTGGAACTACAGGGGCCCGCCACAACGCCCAGCTATTTTTCTGTTTTTTGCATTTCGGCCAAGGCCGGGTTTGAACCCGACACCTTCGGTATATGGGGCCAGCACCCTACCCGATGAGCCACAAGTGCAGCCCTAATTTTTTTTTTTTTAAACAGAGTCTCACTATGTTGCCCTTGGTAGAGTGTTGTGGCATCACAACTCACAGCAACCTCCAATTCTTGGGTTTAAGCGGTATCTCTTGCCTCAGCGTCCCAAGTAGCTGGGATATTCATTTATTTTTTTGAGACAGAGTCTCAAGCTGTTGCCCTGAGTAGAGTGCTGGGATGTTCTAGCTCACAGCAACCTCCAACTCTTAGATTCAAGGAATCCTCTTGCCTTAGTTTTTCTATTTTTAGTAGAGACAGGGGTCTCAATTTTGCTTAGGCTGGTCTTGAACTTGTGATCTCAAACTATCCACCCACCTGAGCCTCCCAGAGTGTTAGGATTACAGGCATGAACCACCTCGCCTGGCCCACTAAGGACATTTTTATTTTATTTATTTATTTAATTTTTGTGTGTGTGACAAAGTCTCAAGCTGTCGCCCTGGGTAGGTGCTGTGGCATCACAGCTCACAGCAACCTCAAACTCTCAGGCTCAAGCAATTCTCTTGCCTCATCCTCCCAAGTATCTGGGACTACAGGTGCCCACCACAATGCCCAACTATTTTTTTGTTGCAGTTGCCATTCTTGTTTAGCTGGCCTGGGCTGGGTTCAAATCTGCCAGCCTCAGTGTATGTGGCTGACTCTGTAACGACTGTGTTACAGGCATCAAGCCTTTATTTTATTTTTTGAAATAGACCCAAGCTGTTGCCCTGGGTAGAGTGCTATGGCATCACAGCTCACAGCAACCTCAAACTCTTGGGGTTAAGTGATTCTCTTGCCTCAGCCTCCCAAGTAGTTGAGACTACAGGTGTCTGCCACAACACCCGGCTATTTTGTCATTGTTGTTTTAGCTGGCCAGGGCCAGGTTCAAACCAGCCAACCTCTGTATATGTGGGCGGAGCCCTTCCTACTGAGCTATGGGCACTACCCCTAAGGACATTTTACATGAGAAATGTTATTGTGTGAACAGAGCAGGTTGCAGGCTGATGCTTAACAGCATGACGGCAGTGGTATAATAAACAGCAAAAGAGGCCCTCACAATTTTTTTTTTTTTTTTTTTTTGGAGACAGAGTTTCACTTATTAACCCTTGGTAGAGTGCCATGGCATCACACAGCTCACGGCAACCTCTAACTCCTTGGGCTTAGGCGATTCTCCTGCCTCAGCCCCCCGAGTAGCTGGGACTCCAGGTGCCCACCACAACGCCCGGCTATTTTTTTGTTGTAGTTTGGCTGGGACTGGGCCCGAACCCACCACCCCTCGGTACATGGGGCCAGTGCCCTACTCCTTTGAGCCACAGGCGCCGCCCGGGACCTCACGTTTTTTAGAATATACATAGCACACACATCTATGTGTATGCATGTATTATGGATGCAATTATGTCCCCTAAGAATACATAGGTTGTAATAATGTGACCCAGGACCTCAGAATGTGACCTTATTTGGAAATAGGGCCTTCATAGATGTAGTTAGTTGTGATGAGGTCATTAGGATGGGCCCTGATCCAATGTGTCTGGGAGTCTTTATACAAAGAGGAAGTCTGAACATAGACACGCACACAGAGAGAAGGCCATGGGAAGACAGAGGCAGAGTCAGGGTGATGCTTCTATAAGCCCGGGAAAGCTGAGCATGCCAACCACCACCAGGAGCTGGAAGAGGCCTGGGGCAGACACTACCTCATAGAGGACCCATCCCTGCCCACAGCTTGAGCTTGGATTTCTAGCTTTCACAACTAAGAAAAGATAAATTCCCCCGGGCTGGTTGCAGTGTCTCACACCTGTTATCCTAACACTCTGGGAGGCTGAGACAGGAGGATTGTTTGAGCTCAGGAATTTGTGGCTATCCTGAATAAGAGCAAGTCCCTTTCTCTTCTAAAACTAGAAAAATTTGACCTGGTGTGGTGGCATGTGCCTGTAGTCCAACTCAGGAGGCTGAGGCAGGAGTATTGCTTGAGCCCAAGAGTTTGAGGTTGCTGTGAGCTATGATGACACATAGCACTCTACCAAGGGTGACGGAGTGAGACTCTGTTTCAAAAAAAATCAAAAATTTTGTCTGGGTGCTCATAGCTTAGTGGTTAGAGTGCCAGTCCCGTGCACTGGGGGTGGAGGATTCAAACTCAATCTGGGCCAAACAAACAAAAAAAAAAACAAACTCAAAATTATTTAAAAAATAATCAACTTTTACAAAAATTTGTGAAGGATGTCAACTCAAATAGTACGAATATTGCTTTTATATGTTGCTTGTCTGGGTGTGTGTGTGTGGTTTGCACGAACTCGGCTTATATAATACAGTTTGGACTGAAGATGTCTTTGTTTTCTCTAAAAGATATCCCTGCAGCAAGGCCTTTTTTTTGTTAATGCCAAGAAGTGTGAAACTGCTTTCAAAATCAACTTCAAAACTCTTCATTTCTTTTTCTTCTTTTTTGAGACAGAGTCTCATTTTGTTGCCCTTGGTAGAATGCCAGGGCGTCACAGCTCACAGGAACCTCAGACGCCTGGTGATTCTCTCAAGTGATTCTCTTGCCTCAGCCTCCCAAGTAGCTGGGATTACGTGCGCCCACTACAACGCCCAGCTATTTTTAGGGGGGGGGGTCTTACTCCAACTCATGAGCTCAGTTGATCTGCCAGTCTCAGTCTCCCAGCGCCAAGGCTAACAGGTGTAAACCACTGCACCAGTCCTTCTTCATTTCTTTTTCTTTTCTTTTCCTTTCTTTTCTTTCCTTCCCTTTTCCCTTTCCTTTCCTTTCTCTTCTTGACAGAGTCTCCAGCTGTCGCCCTGGGTAGAGTACCCTGGCGTCATAGCTCACAGAAACCTCCAACTCTTGGGCTCAAGCTATCTTCTTGCCTTAGTTTTTCTATTAGTAGAGACAGAGGTCTTGCTTTTGGTCTTGAACTCGTGAATTCAAGCAATCTGCCCGCCTTGGCCTCCTAGAGTGCTAGGATTACAGGCGTGAGCTACCACCCCAGGCCCCTTTTTCACTTCTTTTAGAAGTCTAGGAAAACCCTGAAATCTTTATGTGGCCTGGGAAGGCCGTTTCTATAGCAATCTTGTCGATGAAGCTGAAGGGGCGTGGCTCTCGAAGGTGAGCCTTCAGTAGATTGTTTTTTTTTGTTTGTTTTTTCTTTTTCTTTTCTTTTCTTTTTTTTTTTTTTTTTTGAGACAGAGCCTCAAGCTGTCATCCTGGATAGAGTGCTGTGGCATCAATTCCTGGGCTCAAGCGAGTCTCTTGCCTCCGCCTACCAAGTTGTTGGGACTACAGGCACCCGCCACAACGCCCGGCAATTTTTTTTTGGTTGTAGCCGTCATTGTTGTTTGGTGGGCCCGGGCTGGATTCGAACCCGCCAGCTCAGGTGTACGTGGCTGGCGCCTTAGCCCGTTGAGCCACAGGCACCGAGCCTGTTTTTTCTTTTTTTTGCGGTTTTTGGCCGGGGCTGGATTTGAACCTGCCACCTCCAGTATATGGGGCCGGCGCCCTACTCCTTTAAGCCACAGGTGCCGCCCTTTCAGTAGATTGTTTTTAATTGAGCAAATGGATGAAAGGGAGACGATTAAGCAACAGAGTAAGATCTGGAGGCTGGATCTGTGGAGAATCAAGGGTAAGCTCCTCTCCCTCAGCCCTGGACTGCATCTTGGGAAAGCAGGTTTATTGAGATTTAAGTCATATACCATTTAATGCACCCGTTTAGAGTGTATACTTCTTTCGAGTATATTTACAGTTATGCAACTATCTCCACAATGTAACTTTTTTTAAATTTTTTAAAGGCAAATAAAATATTTATTCCCAAATACCATACACATGTGGAAAATCACAAGCATGACCAACACCACCCTTTTTTGAGACAGTCTTACTCTGTTGTTGCCCCAGGCTAGAGTGCTACAGAATCAGCCTGGCTTACAGTAACCTCAAACTCTTGGGCACAGATAATCCTCCTACCTGGGACTACAGGTGCCCACCACTACGCCTGGCTAATTTTTCTATTTTTAGTAAAGGGGGGATCTCACTCTTGCTCATTCTGGTTCAGAGATCCTGAGCTTAAGGGATCCTTCCACCTTGGTCTCCCAGAGTGCTAGGATTATAGGCATGAGCCACTGCACCCAGCCTCCACGTTCTAATTTTAGAATTTTTTCTTTTTTTTAATTTTTGAGACAGAGTCTCAAGGTGTACCCTGGGTAGGATGCCATGGTGTGACAGCTCACAGCAACCTCAAACTCTTGAGTTTAAGTGGTTCTCTTGCCTCAGCCTCCCAAGTAGCTGGGACTACAGGCGCCTGCTACACTACCCCGCTATTTTGGGGGGGCTGAGTTCAAACCCACCAGCTTCAGTGTATATGGCCACCACTCTAATTTTAGAATATTTTCATTATCCCAAAGAGAAGCCTTATCCACATCAGCAGTCACTCCCTAGCCCCTCCCCCAGCCCCTGACAAGCATAAATCCACTTCATGTCTCTGGATTTGCCTGTTCATATAAATGGAATCACAGAGTATGTGGCCTTTTGAGTCTGGCTTCTTTTTTTTTTTTTTTTTTTTTTTTTTTTTGTTGTTTTTTGCTGGGGCTGGGTTTGAACCCGCCACCTCTGGTATATGGGGCCAGCACCCTACTCCTTTGAGCCGCAGGCGCCACCCTTGAGTCTGGCTTCTTTAACTGAGCATGATGTTCTCAAAGTTCATCCACACTGTAGCCTGAATCAGCTATTGATTCCTTTTTTTTCTTATCTTTTTCTTACTTGATTCTTTTTTTGTGGCCAATAATATTCTATTGTATGGGATATAGCACATGTCATCTAACCATTCTTTGTTAATGGACATTTAGGCTGTTTTCACTTTGGGGTCATTATGAATCACACTGGTATGAATCTTTGTGTACATGTTTTGTTTGATCACCTGTTTTTCTTTTCTTTTTTTTTTTTTTTTTGAGAGAGAACCTCAAGCTGTAGACCTGGGTAGAGTATTGTGGCATCACAGCTCACAGCAACCTCCAACTCCTGGGTTTAAGCAATTCTCTTGCCTCAGGCTCCCAAGTAGCTGGGACTGCAGGCACCCCCACAACAACCGGCTGTTTTTTTTTGTTTGTTTGTTTGTTTTTTTGAGACAGAGCCTCAAACTGTCACCCTAGATAGAATGCTGTGCAGCTCACAGCAACCTCTAATTCCTGGGGTCAAGCGAGTCTCTTGCCTCTGCCTCCCAAGTAGCTGGGACCACAGGCACCCGCCACAACGCCGGGCCATTTTTTGGTTGCAGCCGTCATTGTTGTTTGGCGGTCCCAGGCTGGATTCGAACCCACCAGTTCAGGTGTACGTGGCTGGAGCCTTAGCCCGTTGAGCCACAGGCGCCGAGCCTCACCCGGCTGTTTTTGATTGTAGTTTGGCTGGGGCTGGGTTTGAACCCGCCACCCTCGGTATATGGGGCCAGAAGCCTACCCACTGAGCCACAGGTGCTGCCCTGAGCAGGTGATGTTTGAGTAAAGAGCTAAGGAGGTCACAGAGGGAGGCAGGCAGAGATACTGGGGAAAGGCATTCCAGCCAGAGGCCCACAGGCAGGAAGGAATGAAATGGCTCTTCAGGGTCTAACAGGTGATGGTCAGCACCCAGTAACCCTAGGAGCATCCTAGGAACACCTTAACGCCAGAGGCAGTTGCAGGCCGCTAGCCCATCTGCATGAAGTCCTGGCAGCCTTCCTTTATCATAATCTTTTATTTTCTTTTACACTTTTAAACATTTTTTTATGCTTATTAATTTTTTTTTTTACTAGTCAAGTGAAGCAGTGGGAGTGGAGAAGGAACAAAGGAATCTGTAAAGGTTGTGATCAATTAGTTGTAAACACCACTGCACTGGGACCAGCCTATTATCATCTTTTCCCAAATGGTTTCTGCCCAGTTCCCCTTCCCAAGCACATTCATTGAATAAATAAATGAAAGAATCCTGTCAATTTCTAAGAGGCAGATGCTGCTGCTGCGGAAAACAGTCTGGCAGTTCCTCCAAGGGTTAAGTAAACATGGAATTACCAAATGATCCAGCAATTCCACTCTTTGGAATATTCTCACAGCGATTGAAAAAGTGTTCAAACACACTTGGTGCCTGTGGCTCAACAGGCTAAGGTGCCAGCCACGTATACCTGAGCAGGCGGGTTCGAATCCAGCCCAGGCCCACCAAACAACAATGACAGCGGCAACCAAAAAATTGCCGGGCGTTGTGGCGGGCGCCTGTAGTCCCAGCTACTTGGGAGGCGGAGGCAAGAGATTCGCTTGAGCCCAGGAATTGGAGGTTGCTGTGAGCTGTGATGACACAGCACTCTTTCCAGGGTGACAGCTTGAGGCTCTGTC
>CAUYRH010181951.1:0-40403 GCA_963574655.1 Perodicticus potto | reverse complement strand
TGTACCTTTTTGTTTGTGTCCTCGGGGTCTCAGGTCTCCCCAGCAGGGTTGATGTGTGCTCTTCGACCTTTTCTTTTGGCTCAGATCCAAACCATCGGCTTTCTTGCTGAGTTTCTGTCCTTTAACGCTCCTTTTGGACGGGAACCTCTGCAGAAAGCTGGCTATAGATCGCCATCTTGGCTCCTCCCCCCAACAGTGGGTACATTTTTGTTTTTGTTTTTGTTTTTTAAAGAAATGGGATCTAACTCTGTCACTCAAGCTAGGGTGCAGTGGTATGATCAGAGCTTACTATAGCCTTGAACTCCTGGGCTCAAGTAATTATCCTGCCTCAGCCTCCTGAGTAGCTGGGACTACAGGTACATGTCACAACTACAGGCTAATTAAAAAAAATTTTTTTTTTGTTTTGTAGAAATGAGATTTTGTTATGTTGCCCAGATTGTTCTAGAACTCCTGGCCTCAAGCAATTCTCCTGTCTTGGCCTCCCAAAGGGCTGGGATTATAGACATGACCCACAGTGCCCAACTCCATTATATTTCTTGGTTTAAAGAAACGCAACCAAAATATGTTCCTTTTAACTGTGTTGCTCATCATATTTGATGGTGAAAAAACCCAAAGATAATACAATAACTTGTTCAAAGCTTCTCACTAAGTTGGTGAAAGAATAAAACAGATCAGAAACCATTAACTCTGGATACCCAGTTTATCACTTAGTCCAACAAACCTGTTTTTGAGGTTTAACATCCACCCAGAGCCAGAAATAGACCAATTGAGACCTAAATCAGTTTTGATTGATGGTCTCTAAGGATAAAAGGACAAGGGATACTTTAATTTGCTGGACAATTGATTTTCCCTTAGAATAACCAAAACTAAAATTGTCAGTCATCAAAAATGGCACAGCCACTTTGTCTAATAAATTGTGTTTGGGTTTGGAAAACTTCCAGCTGTATAAATAGATTATGGGAAACCTTTAGAGAGAGGGAGAAGCAGGGGACCATGACTATTTTAATTTAAAAAAGTAGCAGGCTCAGAGAACTTGTGGAAAAGTGAGAGGCCTATAAACTAGAGTTTTAGTCAGATTAGGAACTATGATTCATAGATTCAAAGTGAAATGAAACTTTACTTTCTAAGTTTATTACCACTCACTGCCAAGAAATGGTAAGTTTAGAAAGAATAGTTCAGAAGTTTGTGAGGAGGACTTTTGGGAATGATTTGTACAAACAGGTTTCTGGGCGGTTCCACTTCTCCCACTGAGAGGTGGTTGTTTTGATTACCACCTTCATACTTTACTTTAGTGGAGATTAAGGAGACCGCTGAAGTGGCAGAGAACCTTCTCTGCCTTTCAATCCCGTGACTGAAGTAGAATGGCAGAATGCATCTAAAGGTCCGCACTGCTGTCTCTCTAATTTTGGGGGCTTATCATAGTAGTGTTCAAAGCCACTAAGTGGAGCTTGATATTTAGTTTGGGACCAAAATAGTATATTTTATTTTTCATAGTGCATGTATATGTTTTCCTATGTATGTGTTCCCTTGCTTCTCCCCCCCCCTCCTTTTTTTTGAGACAGAGTCTCACTCTATTGCCCAGGCTAGAGTGCTATGGATCAGCCTAGCTCACAGCAACCTCCAACTCCTGGGTTTGCTGCAGCAAAGCATGAGGATGGCCTGAACCCAGGATTTTGAGGTTGCTGTGAGCTAGGCTGATACCAAGGCTGATAACCAAGCTGTGAGCTACGCCTCAGCCTCCTGGGTAACTGGGACTACAGGCATTCAGCACAATGTCCAGCTAGTTTTCCTATTTTTAGTAGAGATGGGGGTCTTGCTCTTGCTGAGGCTGGTCTTGAACTCCTGAGCTTAAGCAATCCTCCTGCCTCGGCCTCCCAGAGTGCTAGGACTATAGACGTGAGCCCCCATGCCAGTCTTCCTTTGCTTTCTTATTCTCTGTGTCTGCCTTCTTTTCCCACGTCCCTCTGAAAATGCCAATCCGGCGGTCTGTCTCAAGGTGTGGGGTTCTGAGTTTCACATCTGGGTCATTTGCGTTGGTGTTCTCTGGATGGTGAGTGGGTGGGTGAATATGAAATGGCATGTGTGGGAATGTGAACATTACTCTGTGTCCCATGGAACTGGCATGTCTGGGTCCCTTTGGCCTGTACCTCGTACACCCACACAACCCGATGAGGCCTGCAGCTCTGGTAACAGGCTTCCCCCAGGGGTGATGACTACCTTTATGGGGAGGTGGAAGATCGGTCTAGAAAAGTTGATTAATGCTTGCTTGTATTTGGGGCCACACAAGAATCAGGATAATGATTCATTAATTTCCATTCTCTGCTGAAGCTCCCTTTAAAGCTGCAACAGTAACAACAAGAATAACTCAAGCAGTTTACTTTATTTGTTTAGTGCTTGTTGATTCTTTTAACAGTGTACAAGATCCCCAACCCTTGAGGAATCTTCTTCTTTTACATTGAAGACACAAGGAGTCGATGGGTATGAAGATAACAATATGGAGATAATTACCGAATTCTTGCATTTTGGAATAAGGGGCCTAAGGTGGGGGAGCTTTTGTCTACAGCTATGGGTCACTGGCATAGACGATTCTGTTAGATCTAGCAGTAATGGAATTCCCTTCAGATGGGGGAGCTGGAGGAGTACAGGAGAACTTTTGGGTCCTTGGTGATATAGGAGTAATAAACATGAGGAAATAATCATACTGTTAGCCATTATGGGAAGGGATGCACATAACAGAGGTTGGTTCTAAGGCTGGGTGCGGTGGCTCACGCCTGTAATCCCAGCACGTGGGAGGCCGAGGTGGGTGGGTGGATTGCCTGAGCTCACGAGTTTGAGACGAGCCTGAGCAAGAGCGAGAACCTGTCTCTAAAAAATAGCTGCGCGGTTGTGGTGGATGCCTGTAATCCCAGCTACTTGGGAGGCTGAGGCAAGAGAATCACTTGAACCCAAGAGTTTGAGGTTGCTTTGAGCTAAGCTGCCACTGCACTCAACCAAGGGTGACCAAGTGAGATTCTGTCCCCCCCCTCAAAGAAAAAAGAAGAAAAGAAAAAATGTTGGTTTTGTATCTGAAAGATGCTAAAAAGTTTAAAGAGTCATATTGCCTCACTAGCCAAGGAAACTATAAAAGAATAAGACAAATCAGGAACCACCGTCTCTGGATGCCCAGCCTGTTATTTAGTCCAACAAAAAACCCCTGTTATTAAGGATTAACATCCACGCAGAGCCAGAAATAGACCAATTGAGACCAAAATCAGTTAATGGGAAAAACTCAAGAGCCCTACCATGATCTAGCTCAACCTTGAGTTAGGGTCAATTTGTCTCAGTAATGAAAGACATTGAGAAGTCTTTCATGCAAGTTTTATCAGAAGATTGATTTATGATTTAAAAATCTTTACCTTTTCTTTTCTTTTCTTTCTTTCTTTCTTTTTTTTTTTTTTGAGACAGAGTCTTACTCTGTGCCCTGGGTAGAGCATCATATCTCATAGCAACCTCAGTGTCTTGGGCTCAAGTGATCCTCCCTGAGTAGCTGGGACTGCAGGCACCTGCTATAACGGCTGGCTAGTTTTTCAATTTTTAGTAGAGATGGAATCTTTCTCTTGCTCAAGCTAATATCAAACTCCTGAGCTCAAGCAATCCACCTGCCTCAGCCTCCCAGGGTGCTGTGATTACAGGTGTGAGCCACTGTGCCCAGCAAAAATCTTTTTCTTGTTGCAGTTATGTATCCTCTATCAGGCAGGGAAAGGACACCTAAAGCCTCTGAGCTTCACCTTCTGCACCTGAGAATCCGCCTGCCCCAGAATCAGCTGTAGTGAACCTGAACTATGGGTAGACCAAGGAGACAGGCAAAGCCAGTAGAGACCCAGGGCATGATTCCTTGGGAGGGGCAGTTAGAGCCCACAGATGATCTGCTACAGTTGCACCCCTGAATACTCTGTAGCCTTGGCCAGTGTATCTAATAAGGAAGCTCAGAAGATGAAAAAGCCAATTTGATACAGATTGTTAATTATGCACAGATAGAAAAGGGAGAGTGATAATATGTAATTTCACTGAAAGAGAAAGGGGCTTCCAAAAGGTCATCTTCCAAGGTCTGAGACAAAGAAGGGAAAGTAAATTTATTCAGATAAATAAGCAATAAAAGACAAAAATATTTCTGTTTTCTGTTTAGTCCTCCACAGATATCATATTTTGCAAATACCACAAGATTAAATTCATCACGTAATCAGAAAAAGCAACAGTAGGAGAATTCAGGAATCGAGGAAAGGCTATTGTGAGGGTTCTTCGGCTTGTGGTAGCAAGCAGTGCAGGATAGCACAGTCGCACAGACAGGTAAATCCCTAAAGGAATGGACTTAGGGAAAAGTACAGTAATAGTATAATAAAGTAATACTTAACTTGTATTAACCATAGGTCATATTCTTAAGGAAATATTTTCTTCTCTGGTTGTTATTTATTTTACAGATAAAAAATTTCTCAGTTTTATGTATTTTATCTCCGTTGATGAAAGGAGGATGTGACAAATTTAACTTTAAGTGGTCTTAAAAAGCTTTGTGCAGGTTACATATTTTTCATTTAGAAGGTGAAGTAGCAATAGTGCTCTGAAGGTTTTGAATAAGAATTCTGTTACATTGGTCAGCACTTGTGGCTCAAGGAGTATGGTGCTGGCCCTATATACCGGAGGTGGTGGGTTTAAAACTGGCCCTGGCCAAAAATTGCAAAAAAAAAAAAAAAAAGGAATTCTGTTACATCTCCTTACCACAAGAATTTTCCACTTTTTGCACTTTACCTGTTAGTCTGTCCACATGCATATATGTTTATTTATTTTTAGTTGCATTCCTATTGACTACATTTATATTCTGTTTCTCTTAGCATTTTCTTATTTAATATTTTCCATAGACTTTATCATGATTGGTTTTATTTTAACTGTTTTTTTAACTAATGCACCAAAATTTGCAAAGCATTCCCATGTTGTCGAGGATATATATGTATAGTGGTTGTTTCTGATTACTTATTTAGGATAAATTCTTAGGAGTGGGGTTGCTGAGACTTTTCATGGTTTAAACATATCGTTATGCTGACTTTTGAAATGGTTGTTATATATATAGTATAGTGGTATATCAATTTCTCTACTAGGGAAGGTGAACAGTTTTGTGTATGTTTAATAAGTATTTTTATTTCCTCTTATGTGAATTATCTATTTAGTATGTGTCAGAATTTGATTTGGTTTTTGAAGAAAACTTTTTATAATCTATCTTTGAACTATCTGTGAAGCTGTTATCAGAATGAGTGTTTATCTTTAGTTACTTTGTGCAATATTGCTATAGAATAAAAATTTGATCTTTTGAGTTAGAAATATAACACAGATTAATTTCTGTAAAGAACTAGAAAAAATCTGAATTAATTTCTCTCTCAGTGAATTAATCTGCCACATCAGGAAGCCTGTTGTGTTATATTATGCAACTGTCCAGTGAGCACGATCCTACTTGTTTGCTCCACTTGGGGAAATACAAGCTTATCAGAGCCTTAGTGCTATGGCCTTGTGGAATCCAGCAGAACAAAAGGCACAATTATTGATGTTTGTCATTGGAAACTGTAACATACTTCTGACTGGCCAGCTAGCAAATCTGTTGGATTACGGAGACTGTTAGCCATATGTAAATTCTATTCCTCTTTGAAATAATATCTGAGAAGAGTTTAAAATCTACACATTTCATTGAAGGGAATTACAAGACCTATAAACAACCTTGTATGTAGCAGTTTACAGTTCCTTCCTTCCTTCCTTCCTTCCTTCCTTCTTTCCTTCCTTCTTTCTTTTCTTTCTTTCTTTTGAGACAGAGTCTCCCTCTGTTGCCAGGGCTAGAGTGCAATGGTGTGTCATCATAGCTGACAGGAACCTCAGACTCCTGGGCTTGAGCCTCAGCCTCCCACGCAGCTGAGACTACAGGTGCCCACCAGACACCTGGCTAGTTTTTCTATTTTTAGTAGAGATGGAGTCTTGCTCTTGCTCAGGCTGGTCTTGAACTACTGAGCGTAAGCAGTCCACCTGCCTCGGCCTCCCAGAGTGCTAGGATTACAGGTGTGAGCCACCGTGCCTGGCCAGTTTACAGTTTCTTGATTATGTTTGTATGACTTACTTGAGCCTCATAGCAAGCTCTGTGGGGCAGCTGGAGCTGTAGGTCCCTGTGTTGATAGCAGAGGAAGTGGAAGCCAGCTGCCTGCCCATGGTCATGGCATGGGTACATGGAAGAGCCAGAATGAGAAGGAGTTAGCTCTTTGCATCCTGAAAAATGTCAGCTTGAAGTAGGTTATCTTTAGGACAAATTGCTACCATGCAGCAAAATTCCATACTTGGTTTTATTAGAGATGAGTACAGTAATCATTATTCATGAGATATGAAGCCACCAAAGAAAACACATACCATATTTTGTGGGTCAAGGAATTTCCATTGTTGATTAAAAATAAATGTTGATATTATTGAGTAAATTATATAATTATTTGAGAAATTTACTTATTTTGTTTCATTTTGGCATTATATGAAATAGAGTTCAAAGTTATAGGGAGTGAGACAGGAACAGCCCAGGGATACAGCTTGCTGGCTGAGCCGCTGGGGTAAGGCACTTCACTTCCCTGAGCTTTGGTTTCATCTATAGATTGAGGATATGATTAGTATCCCTTTCAAAGAAGCTATTAATTTATTATTTGTTTATTTATTATTTTTTTATTTTTTGAGACCGAGCCTCAAGCTGTCACCCTGGAGAGAGTGCTGTGGCATCACAGCTCACAGCAACCTCCAATTCCTGGGCTCAAGCGAGTCTCCTGCCTCTGCTTCCCAAGTAGCTGGGACTACAGGCGCCCGCCACAATGCCCAGCCATTTTTTGGTTGCAGTCGTCATTGATGTTTGGCGGGCTCAGGCTGGATTCAAACCCGCCAGCTCGAGTGTACGTGGCTGGCGCCTTAGCCCATTGAGCCACAGGCGCCAAGCCTATTTATTTATTTTTAAAGACACTTACTCTGTTCTGGGTACAGTGGCTTCATCATAGCTCATTGTAGCCTCGTACTCCTGGGCCCAAGTGATCCTCCTGCCTCAGCTTCTGGAGTAGCTGAGACCATCACATTCATCTAATTTTTTTATGTTTGGTAGAGACGGTGTCTTCCTCAGGATAGTCTTAAACTCTTGACCACAAGCAATCCTCCCACCTTGGCCTCCCAGAGTGCTAGGATTACAGGCATGAGCCATTGCACCTGGCTTGTTTTTTGCTTTTATAGAGATGAAGTCTCTCTATGTTGCCCAGGCTGATCTTAAATTCCTGGCCTCATCTTTCCACTTCAGCCCCTGGAAGTGCTTGTGTTACAGGTGTCAGTGACCATACCTGGCTGTCAGAGACATTTTATCAGGAGCAAAATACATAATATTCATAATATACTTAGTGTATTAATGCTTAGTGCATAGTAAGTGCTCTATTTTCTCATGAATTAGATGTTAGTTTTTTGTAAACACAATTGAATTCCTCTTTATTCTTTTATATTTTAAAATTTGGTGACAAGCACATGTTCATCACTGTAATTTTTATTACATAGTAAGTGTAATGGCGAGAAACAAGAAACAGTTGTTTTTTGAACATGGTTCTCATTCATTATAACTTCTTTTAAATGACCTACTTTTTTTTAAACTGAAATGTATGCAGTGGGTAAATTCAGTTTTGGATACTCACATTGTGTATCACTATGTGGGTGGACACTCACTGTGATTATTCTTTTAAACACGTTTAGTCCTTCAGTAGGGCCTTAGGAGCTATCTGCATTCCACGAGTTCCATTTGTACATGAACCTTTGGGAGCAATTTTTGGCCTTTGGTATTTGGGAGGAGGCTTGCTTTTTGTAGATAATTTATTATATTTTATAGTAATGATCTATGTACAATCAAATTCAGTTTCAATAGATAAAAAAAGGGCAAAAATGTTTGCATTTGTATGGTAGAGGAAAGTTTTAAAAATACTATTATTTTTGATTGTCATATGGGTACATATAATCGATTAGCCTACATTGTTCGTGTTTGTAAGGTAAAGCCTGAGTTGTAATTGAGTCCTTCACCAAGGAGGTTTGCCCTCTATCCCTACATTGTACCCAATAGGTGGGAGCTTACTGAGTCTCCTTCCCCCTTAAGCACTCCCCCTTCTTAAATTTAACTGTGTTTTGCTCTTATGTGGGCCTGTAGTTCATCTACTAGTTTCAAGTTAGTATTGAGTACATGGGATCCTTGCTTTTTCCTTGTAAAGTATTCGTAGATACTTTACAAAGGAGAATGTTCTTCAACTCCATCAAGGTAAATACAAAAGATGTAAAGTCTCCATCTTTTTATGGCTGAATAGTATTCCATGGTGTATATATATGGTGTGTGTATATATATCTATATATACCACAGTTTATTGATCCATTCATAGGTTGATGGGCCTTTGGGTTGCTTCCACATCTTTGCAATTGTGAATTGAGCTGCTCTGAACACTCAAGTGCAAATGTTCTTATAATAAAATGATTGTTTTCTTCTGGGTAGATCTAGGAAAGATTATAATTAGTTTTAGATTTTCAAGGATTAGCTATGTAGTTTATGGTTATATTTATGTTTATATTCTTAAATTCATTGCCTTTATCTATTTTATTTTTCACTGACACCTTCTGTGAAATGAAGTGAGAAAGACATGGTTTTAGTGTTAGATGTATTGTCTGATGTTAGCTATAGTGTGTTGTTTTGGGAAATACATAGCAATTACCAATATAGCTGGAAATTTCGCTAATATAATTTGTCCAAAGTGAGTCTTCTTGAACATAGATCTTCTAACTTTCCCTGTTTTCTAGCATGATTGAGGAATTAAATGACCAAGACAGCATCATATTCTTCTTTTTTCTGTTTCATTTTGTCGAGACAGAGTCTCAAGCTGTCGCCCTGGATAGACTGCCGTGCTATCATAGCTCACAGCAACCTCAAACTCAAACTCTTGGGCTTAAGTGATTCTCCTGCCTCAGTCTCCCAAGTAGCTGCGACTACAGGTGCCCACCACAATGCCCAGCTATTTTTTTTTGTTGTTGCAGTTGTCATTGTTGTTTTAGCAGGCCTGGGCCAGGTTTGAACCCACCAGCCCCAGTGTGTGTGGCTGGCACCCTGCCGACTGAGCTACGGGTGCTGCCATGACATATTCTATTTAATGAAGAATTAGACCCATCATAATGAGACTGCTAATTTTTACAGATTTAGGCTACTAATATTAAAACATATTGAAAACAAGTGAATTTTTCTTTCATGGGTAATAATCCTTGGGACATAACAAAGCATCAGAATCCCCTACTCTTGATATAAGGAAATGCCAATTAAGGCTGAAAATACAAAACGTAAAATAAAAATAAAAAAAGAAAACCGAAAAAACCCCTCCCAAACAAGCAAACATTGCATTATAAAATCAAATTATAAAATTTCCCACAGGAGGCTCGGCGCCTGTGTCTCAATGGGCTAAGGCGCCAGCCACGTACACCTGAGCTGGCGGGTTCGAATCCAGCCCAGGCCCGCCAAACAACAATGATGGCTGCAACCAAAAAATGGCTGGGCGTTGTGGCGGGTGCCTGTAGTCTCAGCTACTTGGGAAGCGGAGGCAGGAGACTTGCTTGAGCCCAGGAATTGGAGGTTGCTGTGAGCTGTGATGCGACGGTACTCTATCCAGGGTGACAGCTTGAGGCTCTGTCTCAAAAAAAAAAAAAATTTCCCACAGGAATATTTTGAATTTGAGAAATATTGTCCTAGATAAGACCCTGAAGTCTTCTGAACTAAAATATAAATGTAGCATTGATTATATTACTGAAAATACACAAGGTGTTGAATTATTTTGAAGTGAAAAAAATAGGCCAGGCACAGTGACTGATGCCTTAAATCTCAGAACTTTGGGAGGCTTAGCTGGGAAGGCTACTTGAGGCCTGGAGTTTGAGACCAGCCTGAGCAACATAGCAAGACCCCATCTCCACAAAAAAGTTAGCCAGGGGCGGCACTGTGGCTCATCGAGTAGGGCGCTGGCCCCATATACCGAAGGTGGTGGGTTCAAACCCAGCCTTGTTCTGAACTGCAAAACAGAAAAATAGCCGGGCATTGTGGTGGGCGCCTGTAGTCCCAGCTACTCGGGAGGCTGAGGCAAGAGAATCGCCTAAGCCCAGGAGATGGAGGTTGCTGTGAGCTGTGTGATGCCATGGCACTCTACTGAGGGCGATAAAGTGTGACTCTGTCTCTACAAAAAAAAGAAAAAGAAAAAAAATTCTAAAAAAAAAGTTAGCCAGGAATGGTGGCATTAGCCTGTAGTCACAGCTACTCAGGAGCCTGAGGCTGGATGATCACTTGAGCCTAGGAGTTTGAGGCTATGATGATGCCACTACTCTAGCCTGGGTAATGGAGCAGGATCCTGTCTCTAAAAATAAATGCACATATATATTGTAGCATCAGGAAGAGATTTTTGTGACGAGTTGCTGGATGATCCAAGGAAGAGACCTGAGAGGTGGCTCCATTGGTCTGGCCCAGGAGATGAAAGAAATCCACCACTCAGGTCATAGTTGAGAGAGTTGAGAGAGGTGTCATGGCCAGGACATCAGGGCAGGGAGCACTGCAAGTGTCTTCCACTCCTGGACCATCTCAGGAAACTAAAAAGACAGAGCACTGATGGTACATCGGCCAGTGATTTTCACCTGGTGTGTGTGGCACACTGATGTGCCCTGAGGATCTTAGGTATGCCATGACAATTTTTAAAGATCATTAATTAAATCCCTTTTGAAAGAAGTTCAAAGCACTTTAAATATATTCTTTTTTTTTTTGCAGTTTTTGGCTGGGGCTTGGTTTGAACCCGCCCCCTCTGGCATATGGGACCAGCACCCTACTCCATTGAGCCACAGGTGCTGCCCATTCTGTTTAAAAATCTTCTTTTGAAAGCTGGGAGCAGTGGCTCATGCCTGTAACTCTAGCACTCTGGAAGGCCGAGGTAGGTAGAATGCTTGAGCTCAGAAGTTCAACACCAGCCTGAAAAGAGCTGGGCATTGTGGTGGGTGCCTGTAGTCCCAGCTACTTGGGAGGCTGTGGAAAGAGGATCACTTGAACCCAGGAGTTTGAGGTTGTTGTGAGCCGTGATGCCATGGCACTCTACCAAGGGCCTCAAAGAGAGACTCTGTCTCTAAAAAAAAAAAATCTTTTTTTGATCAACATAATTTAAGTGTGCTGTGGAAGTTTAACTATACAAGTGTGCTGTGACATAAAAAAAGGTTGGAAAACACTGATATAGACTGTAGTGAAGCAAAGACTGGCAGAAGGGTTAGAGAGCAAGGGGGTACTGCTGCCGGGCATGTGGGGCAAGGGAGAAGTGACCCCAGCTCAGTTGGAGGAGGAGGAGGAGACAGAACTGCTAAAGACTAAGGGGAAGAGGGGCTGGAGCAATCCACAGGGATGCTCCCGCACCTTCGCTCCTGCTTTGCCTTGGGCTAGGTGTTTGGGACTGTGAGGTAGCACTCAGGAGCTCCCATCTCATGAATTCTGGGGTTTAACAAGGAGGTAGGCAGCTGGGTTTGCAGCATGGGCTACATCGAGAGCTCAGAGGCAGATGCCTTGCTCCCTGTGGGCAGGTTGGAGCTGTCCAGTGTGTGCGGTGGGAGCGGTGTGTGTGCAAAGGCAGGGCAGTGGGAGAGAACCCGAGCGTTAAAGACAGCTTGGGTTCACTTGCCATGTTTGTAGCCTTGGGGCCTGTGCTAAGAGTGTCAAGAGCCAGGATGAAGTAGGAAGGCCCCAGATTTTGGAGATTCTTGAATGCTCTGCCATGGATGGGGAACCTTTGAAGGGTTTTAGGCAGGGAAGTGAAACAGCCAGAGCGATGGTCTAGAGCAGGCGTCCTCAAACTTTTTAAACAGGGGGTCAATTCACTGTCCCTCAGACCGTTGGAGGGCCGGACTATAGTTTAAAAAAAAAAACTATGAACAAATTCCTATGCACACTGTGCATATCTTATTTTGAAGTAAAAAACAAAATGGGAACAAATACAATTCACACCAACTCATGTGGCCCGCGGGCCGTAGTTTGAGGACCCCTGGTCTAGAGCTCGCTGGCGGGGGCACTTCAAGGCGCTGCCCGGACTCCCTGTCAGGGGAAGAGCTGGTGCCCAGCCTTTAGGGTGCTGTTAGGCGCTCCCGCATTGCCTCAGCTGCAGAAAACCACCTTCCTCAGAGGAGGGAGTGACTGACCAGGTGGGGTTTCGAGGCCAGGTCGTGGTGGTCCCTTGTAGGACAACTCTGAAGCTCTGCTTTTCCCACCACGGGGTGGGTGGAGGCGGCCAGTGAGCCTGCTTTGCAGCTCAGCCTTTCCCTACTACCCAGTCCTGCTTTCTCCTCTGCTCTGGTCACCTGGGCCTTTCAAAATTCTTATCTCAGTGAAATTGCTGGGCCCTATTTGGTGTCCCCTTGGTGTGCTGAGGCCTGGCAATTATTTCCAGGTAGAGAGCACATGCACTCATGAGGCTCATTTTCCTGTTTCCCTTCTCTGAAGGATGACACTATTGTGTACTGCCTATTGTAGTCTCAAAATAATTGTTTCCTATATTTTTTTCCAGTGGTCTAGTTATTGACAAAAGGTTGATTCTGGACTCTGTAACTCCTTCATGGCCAGAACTGAAGTTAACCTTTTTTTTTTTTCTTTTTCTTTTTTGAGACAGAATCTTACACTGTCATAGCTCACAGCAGCCTCAAACTTCTGTGCTCAAGTGATCCTCCTGTCTCAGCCTCCCAAATAGCTGGGACTACAGGCACCTGCTACAATGTCCAGCAAGTTTTTCTATTTTCCTTGCTTAAGCTGGTCTTGAATTCCTAAGCCCAAGTGATCTTCCTGCCTTGGCCTCCCAGAGTACTGGGATTACAGGCATGAGCCACCTCACCTGGCCTGAAGTTACCTGTTCTATTTTGAAGGTAGAGCTGTTCATTGTTCTGTTAGCCCCATGTTCATTCAGTAATATTCAGCTTGCATTTATTGGACACTTGATGTGTACTAGGTTTTTGGTTAGTTCTAGAGTCATAAAGATGAAAGATTTTAGTCCTTGTTCCTGGTGAGATAACAGTCTAATGAACTTTTTTTTTTTTTGAGACGGAGTGTCTCTGTCACCCTGGGTACAGTGTGGTGGCATCATAACTCACGGCAACCTCAATCTCTTGGGCCCAGGTGATCCTCTTGCCTCACCCACTCAAGTAGCTGGGACTATAGGCGCCTCCTACAACCTGGCTAATTAGTAGTGATGAGGTGTTGCTCTGGCTCAGGCTGCTCTGGAACTCCTGACCTCAAGAGATCTGCCCTCCTCGGCCTCCCAGAGTATTAGGATTATAGACTTGAGCCACCAGGCCCAGCCTCTAATGAATTCTCAGTTGAATCCAAGAGAGAATATTCAAACCCAATAGACAGTTTCTCAGCTGTACCTGGTTGTCCTGACTCTTGCACCAGTATTAGGGTCATGTTGCTCTACAGCAGTGGTTCTCAACCTTCCTAATGCCTCCTAATGCTGTGACCCTTTAATACAGTTCCTCATGTTGTGGTGACCCCCAACCATAAAGTTATTTTCGCTACTGCATAACTGTAATTTTGCTACTATTATGAATCATAATGTAAATATATGATATGCAGGATATATTTTCATTGTTACAAAGGGGTCATGACCCACAGGTTGAGAACTGCTGCTCTACAGTGAAGTGATTGAGTGCTACACCACCTGTATTGTGCTGACACAGACAGAGAATGATGCCATTTCACAGGCTAAAAGTCATTTTAACATTCCTACTGCATCTGTCTCAAATAGGTCTCCAAATGTACCATTGGATGGACTTACTACCTACAAAGACATTCACACAAGGAGACACACAAACTAATCACATCCATTTAATATCCTTGGTCCAGGAGTGGGGTCCCTGACTAATGCACCAAGAGGAAGTGTGTGCATCAGTAACTGAGAGCTTATGGTACTTTCCCCCCTTCTTTTGGCTTTCTGATCTTCAGATACGTAATGCTTTTTTTGTAAGAATAATTGATTACAATTTTTCTAAGGCAGTGGTTCTCAACCTTCCTAATGCTGCCCCCCTTTAACACAGTTCCTATGGGTTGTGATCCACCGGTTGAGAACTGCTGCTCTAAGCCATGGTGAAATGTATGTTACTTTGTTCACTTGTTTATTACATGAAATTTTCTTTCATAATCATTGACTTTGATTTTAAGAGGTAGGTAGAGCAGAAATGATTTTAAGAGTACATTGTGAGATTATTAGGTACAAAGTTTATTTACCTACTGGATATATATCAATTTTATATCTTGTAATTAGGTGTCTTACTGACAATTTATTTTGTGCTTATTGAGAAGGTAGTCTTATTAATTTTGTCTTAAATGGCATGGACTATTCATTCTCTAATTAGTAAAGAATTTGAAAGGAAAAAAGAATTCATAAAGAAAACTCAAATAAAAAAATAATTTTCCCTCTGGTTTCCTTCCTGCCAGAGAATGTCATTTAAGGTGTTAGTCTGAACTTTTCTGGTAAAGGGGCAGGTTTGAACCGATGGGGTCTGTGGGAAGGTGTTCAGCCTATCACAGTAGGAGAGAGAGCCCTGTAGATTGTTCTTTGAGAGGACCCAGAAGCTAACATCCACCCTGGCCTCACTGGCATTGCCAGCCAAACTTAAGGTGTATTAGAATTCAGAGCAGCTCAGTAACTGAACTGGAAAATACACGACTTCTACACCAACAAGGAACTGTTTTTTTCCCGTTAGGAATGGTGCTCGAAATACGCTTACAAATCTGTGAGATGGTTGGATTTGGTGCTTTTTTGGACTGTGAGTCCTGCTTTTTATGACACCACAAAATCACAGACTTACTGAGCTGGAAGGGCTCTTAGAGAGTGTTTAGCTCCACCTGTGTGTTATAGATAGAAAAACAGGATCACATATGCTAAACTTCAGATAGAAGGAGAGCCAAATTCAGGTCCGTTGAACTGCCTGTCCAGTAATCATCCTACGACATGATATTCCCCCTCATAAGACTCCCAAACTGCACTCATGTGGCTTCATGTATCCCAGGTGTGAAGGGAAGCACTGTCCTTCACCTGACAGCCAGTGGCTGACAGGCTTTGTCCTTGCTTCTCTCATCATGGGGAGGGATCTTGGGACAGATTTGCTTTTGCCCAGATGAGCCTGGGTTCTTTTTTTGCATTTCTTTTTTTTCTTTAATTGAATAATAGCTGAGTACATTAGTGCAATCAAGGGGTACAATGTGCTGGTTTCATACTGCTGCGCACTCACCGTTCCTGCCCTACTGGAAATCAGTCTCATGGTAGAACTCATTTTATCTGTAGAGCGCAGAGCTGGGGCACAGTGGTGACGATAGCTAGCTGTCAAGTTGGGTGAGGCGGTATGTGTCCCATCTTGCTGACTATCCAGCATAGTGCCTGGAACATAGAAGCTGCACATTACTTTTTGGGTAAATGATTGACTAATAATAACTGAGTGAAAGCTAAACATTAACAGAACATTTTTTTCTTAGTCATCTTGAGATGTTTTAGGAGACTAACTCTTGCTGTTCTTTTCCAGTTTAAGTTGTTATGAACCTTCAAGATACAATGCACACATTAAAATTATATCTGTAAAGATTAATAACATGGAAATAGTGATGCTTAATATTTAGCAGAACAAAAAAAGATTGTGGTATAATTACAACCCTGTAAAAACAAAAGACCTATGATAGAGATAAAAATTTTCTAAAAATTCACCAAAGTATTAGGAATGGAAGTATTTGGATCCTGGGGCAATGGATACAGTTTATTCTTTAGTTTCCTGTGATGTTTAAAATAGCTTTAATAAACACGAATTACTTTTATAGCAGAAAAATCCCCTTAAAAGTAAATACAATATATATAGCATTTTGTGGAAAGTAAATTTGAACAATAGTTCAGCTTTTTGTAATTATAGTATTTATCAAATATAGGATTTTTTCATCCTCTGAAAATACCTGGATACATTTTTTAATCCATGGCTCTCTGGTGGTGAATAGGGGATATAAGAGGTGATGCCTTTCCTCACTCATTACCGGGGTCACAGCCAACATTCCTGTAACAGAAGGCAGATTAGCAAAAGGAAAGCAAATTTCTTTTTTCTTTTTTTTTTTGCAGTTTTTGCCTGGGGCTGGGTTGCCATCTCCGGCATATGGGGCCAGCGCCCTACTCCTTTGAGCCACAGGTGCCACCCAGGAAAGCAAATTTCTTTTTCTTTCTTTATTTTTTTTTTTTTTCAATTTTTGGCCGGGGCTGGGTTTGAACCCACCACCTCCGGCATATGGGGCCAGTGCCCTACTGACTGAGCCACAGGTGCTGCCCCCGAAAGCAAATTTCTTTAGTCATACTTTTACTTGTCTCCGGAGCCTTCGGAATGAAGGCCCAAAGACTCAGCTTGAGCTATCCGTTTGTATGCTAAAGTTGATGAAGATGATCTATTGTTAATGGTACTAGACTGACTTGTTGGGAAATGCAGCAAAGCCTGTGCCGGTCTGTCCAGACCCCTGGTAGCCTCTGCATCATTCTTTCCACCCAGGTATGGGGCAGGACCCCTCTCTGGAATGATGGGGAGGTCTTGTGACTTATAATCATAAGGTAAATTAGAAAATTTCTTCATGGCCAGCACTTACACAGAAAGGTGAGGGAAAGAGGCTGGCTTTGGGGAAGTGGGGTTCTGGTTTCTATGATTCACCTTGGGGAAGAGGGATTCTGGTTTTCGTGGCTGCCTCTGGGGAGAATGAGGAGTGAGAGACAGGAGGGCAGGAGAAGGCAGAGATAAACTTTGATTCTGAGGTCTTCACTTGGGGTTACAGTTTCCTTCTGAGCCGATTACGGCAGATTAGAGGAGCAAACTTATTTTTGCATTTGTTACTGATTTCTGATTTGACGAGGCTCACTTTTCCTGGCCAGCCTTCCCTTTCCCCAGTCTACATTTGCTAGGTCCTATCTGCCTTGGCTGGGAAATCTTGAAGGTGGGAAGACAGAAATTGCTCCTTTTCCTTTTATGCCTGTTATGACAAGCCTTACTTCTTTTCACTGCCCTAGGCAGTTAGTCACTGCCCTTCATGCTTCCTGAACTCTCTGCTCCTGTCTTTTACAAAGCATTTCCCATTTATTCATCTGTGAGCCCGACGTCCTAATACTGTGCCTGGCAAATAGTGTTCACTTGATGTCTGTTAAATGATTGAATTGGAATTCTCAATTCTTCATGAATTTGGTTTATGTTTTTGTAATATTTATCTGATGCTCTAGTGCTAGAATAAAATTGGGCCAGAAAACTTCTAAATTAAGCAAGAAACTTAAGCAATTGTATAGGAGAAAAAAAAAGCCCTTCTAGGTTCAGTGGCCCTGCCAATTAAACTGACAAAAGAGATTAGGGAGAAAAAACAGTTTTAATTATTTAACGTATGCCAGGAAGTTCACAAAGAAATATGGCAGAATCTGGGGCCTTATTTACCATCTAAAGGATGGCAAAGTATGGAGAAGGGGCTGCAAAGGAGGAGGAGTGGAGCCCTTTATGGGAAGGTGACTGTGTGGGGTACTGGGGTTATTTAGTTAAGGTTTGTTTTGGAGGTAAAAGTGCCTACTCCATTGATAAGAGGTGGTAAGAAAAGAGGGCACCTTTACAAATGGAAATTTCCTTTTTTTTTTTTTTTTTGAGGCAGAGCCTCAAGCTGTTACCCTGGATAGAGTGCTGTGGCATCACAGCTCACAGCAACCTCCAACTCCTGGGCTCAAGCGAGTCTCTTCCCTCCGCCTCCCAAGCAGCTGGGACCACAGGCGCCCACCACAACGCCCGGCCATTTTTTAGTTGCAGCCGTCATTGTTGTTTGGCGGGCCTGGGTTGGATTTGAACCCGCCAGCTCAGGTGTACATGGCTGGCGCCTTAGCTCGTTGAGCCACAGGCTCCGAGACAGAAATTTCCTTTATAAATGGAAATTTATTTTATAAAAGAGAAAAAAAGTGTTTTTGAGGCTGCCCTGCTGTTTTCAGTTGCCAGAGGAATATTTTAAGGTGGCATATTCGGGTCCCTTTCACAATCTTATACATGTGATTCAGGGCTACAGTGGACCTTGGACATTATAACACAGAATAGACCCTTATCTGGAAAAGGTTAATTTTACTAATTTCCTCTGTAAGGGAATAGAGTTAAAGAGAAAGGATGGGTCCTTGGCCAAGCCACAGCTGGTGCGGCTGGTGTTAAAAGGATGTGTAATTTAGGTCAGCGTGGGCCAAAAGGAAAAAGCAAATCCTCCACCTTTGCCCATTTTTTTTTTTTTTGTAGAGACAGAGTCTCACTTTATCGCCCTCGGTAGAGTGCCGTGGCGTCACACAGCTCGCAGCAACCTCCAGCTCCTGGGCTCAGGCGATTCTCTTGCCTCAGTCTCCCGAGTAGCTGGGACTACAGGCGCCTGCCACAAGGCCCAGCTATTTTTTTGCTGCAGTTTGGCTGGGGCCAGGTTTGAACCTGCCACCCTCGGTATATGGTGCCAGCGCCCTACTCACTGAGTTACAGGTGCTGCCCACCTTTGCCTATTTTTAATGAAAAATTAATTTCTGCATGTGAAAGCATCTCTGCAGCTGCTACTAAAATTGGCAGATAGTTTTCTACAGAATTACCTGGTTTGAGAAACAAACTTCTCGTTTTAACAGCCACCATATTTTCGCCTGTCATAAGTATTTTCTGTGAAATATTTCAAATTTGGAGATATTTCTTTTAAATGTCTTGGAAAGAATAGTGTTTGGAATTTTAAAGATAACAATCCTTCATCAGCGCGCAGACGCCACACAATAGCAACATGTTTATACAGTTAACCTTACCTAAGCACTTGACAAAAATACTGTTATAATCACAGTGAGATTCTGTGTGTGTTTTCCCAATGTCTCAGTCATTTTTCTTCTCAGTATTTTAACAGTTTTATGGGCAACCATTTTTTTTTGTTTTGAGACAGAGTCTCACTTTGTCACCCTTGGTAGAGTGCTGTGATGTCACAGCATACAGCAACCTCAAACTTTTGGGCTCAAGTGATTCTCTTGCCTCAGCCTCCCGGAGTAGCAGGGACTACAGGCACCCACCATAGCAGCTGGCTATTTTTTAGAGGTGAGGCCTTGCACTTGTTCAGGTAGGTCAGGGCAGGCTACCCACCTTGGCCTCCCAGAGTGCTAGAATTATAGTCCTAAGCCATCATGTCCGGTGGTGGGCTGCCATTTTGACCACAGTTCGGAAGGACTAGTTCAGCTTTGTAAACTTAACAAAATTCTTCCATTCCCCTAACCCCCTTTTTTTATCAGAATAGTTTGAGACCAAAGTTCCTTTTTAAACCTTGATAACCAAAGGAGGAGAAAATCATTACAAGTAAAAATTGATATTTTACCTTAAAATACATCTAGGAAGACACTTGAGGACAATTCTGTTTTCCTATGGCCAAGAATTTCGACAATTTGGAGAGAAACATTTTTTGCTAAAAATGTAAGAAAGAGAAGTAATTCAAGTGGAGACAACCAAGGAGGAAATTTTAACTCATCCTGTAATTCATGAAGACCTTAGTATTATTTCTCTTTTTACTTGTGTGTGTATGTGCACAAATGTCTGTTACACAGGATTTAAGATGATCACAACGGCCACGTATGGGAGCAGATATTGCATGTTGGTGGAAAGTGAAAACAACATACAAAGGCCAGAGGAGAACAAACGCAGGAGGACCAACACAGCCGCTGCCGTTAGACCTGAGTTAGCTCTCTGTTTCTGGGAAGGCAAAGTGAAAAAGGAACATTAATGATACAGTTTTTATTTTCAGAAAGGAAAACAACAACATAATAAAAAAAAACCAACCTATCCTGTTTCTCTAAGGAAATGAAGTATTTCCTATCGCTAAATTCTTTAAAAAAAAAAATAGAGAGGGCAAAAAAAGAAAGTTTTTAGCAGGGAGCTTCCTATAAGGAGAAGCCAAAAGTTATAGAAACAGTGGCCTCAGTATTGCTCCAGTTCATTTGTTCATTTATTTGTTCCCTCTTTTAACCTCTCTTCAAACATCTGTTATCTACTTACTACATGTCATACACTCTGCTAGATGAGGATCCAACAGCTAGAATCTCATAAAGCTAGAATCTGGACTTTGAAACAGGGCCAAGGGACCTGCTTCATGGGGCGGGGGTGAGGGGGAGCTGGTGTGGAAGGGTCAGCCCAGTGTTTGGGCATCTAAGGAGCGCGTTGCTCCCTGTTAGCTGGCCAAGGTCACGTTCAGGACCTTCACCTGCAAATTGATATGTGATGACTACAGTATGGGGCAGCTTCAAATGCCAAGAAGAGACTGACAATAACTAGGCAGTGGGAATCAGGGCACCAGCCAGGTGGAGTGCTAGGGTTATTCTTAGAGAGGGTACCAGAGATAATGTTCTGTTAGTTCCACAGCTACTTGTTTGAGGAGGATGATCAATTCACTGAAAGCCAACTTATTGGATGACAGGCTGATCTAATTACTTATTTAACTGTTTAGAAAGTTTAAATAATTTGTATTGAGGTAAGATGGTTTTAATAGCTCTTTGAAGATGGATGTCATGTTTAAGGTGGTCTTTTCTCATTTTGATGTGCTGTCATTTTATGGAATAATTTGTATTTGGCTCACAGAGTGGAAGGGAGCTGGAGCAGAGATGGATAAAAACCGCAGAGTCCAGACTGTTGATCTCCCAGAGTGAGGAGATGTGGGGAGGCAGAGTAAGAGTGTATCCACCAGGAGTAAAATCATTAAAATTATACTTTTGAGTATAAAGAATCCTTCAGAATATATTTTTTCTTATGAATAATGAGTCATTTTACTATGTTTCTCATGACCTTCTCGGTTCCCTCATGACTGTTTTACACCACCCTGGAAAAACCAACAATCCATTGCTTCTAGGCAAGACTATTGATTTGGGGTCTGTGTGTAACTTAGACTATCGTTGACATGTGCTTAGTACAGAGTAGTGGGATGGGACAAGCAGAATTTGTTGTCTACACATTAAGTCTCTTCTAGAGCTTAGAACTAGAGGCTAGCTGACCTTAAGTGATGTGGTATTGAGGAGTATTACAATGATCTCATTTATTGAAAGCACATAAAGTTCCATTTGCCATTATCAAAATTTTTTTTTCTTACCAATGGTAACAATTTACATTTGCATCTCATTTTATAATGTTGACGTGCTTCATACTAACATTATCTCATCTGGTTCTTACAGACACTCTAATTTATTTGTACCCTCTCTTATTCCAGGGAAAGTGCAGACTACTTTATAGAGAAATATAGAATTTAGTAGAATAAAAAGATAGGTGGAGACATTAGTGTGAAGGAAAAATAAAGATAAATGGATATGGCAAGTGTTAAAGCACATTGTTTCCATAAATGTATTTGAAGTTGCCAAAGATGGGTGATCATGGCCAAAAAAGAGAGGGAAACTTGGTTTATAAAAATAATATGGTCATTAGATTAAAAGAACAGATGCACAGATCTCAGTTTTCCCTGGTACTGGGTGAGACCTCAGAGAATTTTCCGCACTGTGTTCTCCTAAAAGGAACAGTGTGGTTCATGGTCTGTGTACCGCTGAAGTCCTGTGTAATGAGTACAATGGTATGTTTTTCTCCACTGTTTCTTATAATATCCTGCATGCTGCAGCTTATGGGATCCCAGCAGAATACATTTTAATAAAAGCAGTTCTCCAAGGGGATAGAACAATGCAGTTCAGGTTCATAACTCCCTGGCTGCTGGACAGGATCCAAATATAACATCCAGGAATGGGTGGACGCTAATCATTTCAGGCATTCTTCCATGAATATTGTTCGTGTAATCCAGTGTTTTTAAAAGTGCAGCAGAGAACTTGAGGTTAGATTCTTTGGCAGGAATCTGAGTCTTTGAGTTGGCCCAGACAAAATCATTATCCTCATTTCACAGATGAAAAAATGGGGCCTTGGAGAGCCTGATGTCCAAGGCCATGTGGTCAGTGCAGTACTGCAACTAACCCAAATTCTTTTGACTGAAAGTCTGGTGCTGTTTCAGGCATTTCATCTCACTTTTCTAACTTAAGTAGAATTGTATCACAGTGCGAGAATGGTCAGCATGAATATATTAAGCACTTTTTCACTATTGATAAAGTGAGTTTACCGCAATTGCTGTTAGATTGGTAGGGCTTATTTACATACTAGTAATGAGGAAATGAAAGACCCACTGAGCTATCAGAAAGGCTTTTGGAAGTATTTTCTGAGAATTTCTGACAAACTCAAAGAATTTTTAAAATATGTCTTTTTTAAAAGCATGTTTTTTCTCATTATGAAGATATAGTTCTATAGCATATGGACTGAAGAACTTAGTCTGAACTAAGTAATATCTTCTTCCCCATTTTTGTTGTCTTTTTTTTTTTGCAGTTTTTGGCTGGGGCCAGGTTTGAACCCACCACCTCCAGCATATGGGGCTGGCACCCCACTCCTTCAGCCACAGGCACCACCCTTTTTTTTTTTTTGAGACAGAGCCTCAAGCTGTCACCTTGGATAGAGTGCGTTGGCATCACAGCTCACAGCTACCTCCAATTCCTGGGCTCAAGTAAGTCTCCTGCCTCTGCCTCCCAAGTAGCTGGGACTACAGGCGCTTGCCACAACGCCCAGCCATTTCTAGTTGCAGCTGTCATTGTTGTTTGGCCGGTCCGGGCTGAATTCGAACCCGCCAGCTCAGGTGTACATGGCTGACGCCAAGCCTGTGTTGTCATTTTATTAAAATAAAAGAAAAATATTGTTCTTATTTCACCAGAAGTATACATGCATCATTTGGAATTTTGAAAATACAGAGAAGCAAAAAGAAGAAAATAGAAATCACCCCTAATCCTATTCATTTGAGATAATCTCTGTTCAAATTTCATTTTTTAGTTGACAATATTGTGGTAACAGGAGTAAATGCCAAGATTTCTTCAAAAAGGGGAAATTTACTAGTGTTTTGAGGTTTTGAAGATAATAACCACAGGCATATTAAGAATATATTACATAAGCAAACCACAGTCATTTTGAAATAGCTCATGCCATTTGTAAAACTTTGTGTATTAATTTACATTAATTTTTAAAACACAACTCATGTGTCAGAAGCTTTAATGCTATTACATTAATTTTTTACCCAAGCTTGGTTTTGTTCCTGAAGATGTCACTCACTTTTAAGAATAGTCTCATTTTTATTTTCATTCTAAACCCTGGTTTTGTTCTATGATGTGGTAACTTTTATTTGAAAGGGGAAAGCAAAGCTGTGAGGGTCTCTTCTGGGCTGGGGTTTACCCCAGCAAGCTGCGTTGTGCCCCCTCAGGATTTGGGGGCTTTTGGTTAATGGCGACCTCTGTGATTCATCAGAGCTCTTGGCCAAACCCCGTTTCTACCTTCACTCCCCTTTCTACCTTCTTTCTTCATAATCTTTCTGGCTTCTCAATTCAGATCTTCAGTAATCTCTCTAAGCTTTTCTTCCATACTCTGTTCCAATTTATCATGGACCCTACTTGACAAGTATATTTCTTTCTGGAAATGTCAATGGTTTCTCCCTGTTTTTCACCAAAAACAATTGTGTTGGAAGTCATCAAAAATTGTCTTTAATCCCATCCTCATGACTCCTATAGCGTGTTTTGATAAATAACAATACTAAGACAGTACTTGGGTCAGTCACCTAACTCTTCCAATTGATTCAGTCTTCATAGTTTCTTTACTTTTGATGGATATTTTTAGAAGTGCTAAGAAAATCTCTAGGAAATAAGAAGTTATATTTCATTGACTTTGCTAATACATTTTCATGGCTAAAACAGAAACTTCTCAGATATCTAGTTATTTTAAGGTTTAGATTCTTTTTGGGGGCGCCTATCATTTTATCCATTTTTCTTCCTACAACTTTATATTCTATTTTTAAAAAATTTTTATTAAAAAATATTTTTTAGAAATGGGCTCCTACTATGTTGCCAAGTCTAGCCTCAAACTCCTATACTCAAGTGATCCTCCTGCCTCGGC
Organism: Perodicticus potto; assembly: GCA_963574655.1. Classification (NCBI taxonomy): domain Eukaryota; kingdom Metazoa; phylum Chordata; class Mammalia; order Primates; family Lorisidae; genus Perodicticus; species Perodicticus potto. The sequence continues at coordinate 16,325 of CAUYRH010181951.1, read as the reverse complement.
CTCCTGGGTGTCTGGAACTACAGGGGCCTGCCACAATGCCTGGTGTTTTCCTACAAATATACAATATAGTGAAACCCATATACCAGTTTAGGACAGGAATATTTCTTGATTTTCTGGTTATCAATGTACCTTTATTGTTCTGGTTTTATTTTTACTATTCGTTTATTATATATTTTTTGAGACAGAGTCTCACTCTTTCACCCAGGCTAGAGTACAGTGGTGTCATCACAGATCACTACAATATCAAACCCCTCCTGGCTGAGCCTCCCAAGAGAGGGAGACTGCAGGTATATACCACACCCAGCTAATTTTTTTATTTTTAATAGAGACAGAGTCTTACTCTTGCTCAGGCTAGTCTTGAATTCCTGAGCTCAAATGATCCTCCTGCCTTGGCCTCCCAGAGTACTAGCATTATAGGTATGAGCCACTATGCCCAGTTTGTTTTTAGTTTTTATATCAATATGTTAAATTATTGTTTCTCTTCCATTTGTTGCTTTATATTACATTTGATTAGTATTGGATGAAAATAAGTGGCTCTTAGAGACCTTCTTACCAAATTCAAGGTACCATCCAAATAATGCTAGTGCGGATGGGATTTGGGGTAAAATGCTGTTTTATAATAAGTATACTCCTGGCTTAGTCTGTTTGGGCTGCTATAACAAAATACCATAAACTGGGTAGTTTGTAAGCAACAGAAATCTAATTCTCATAGGTATGGATTCTCAGAAGTTCAAGGTCAAGGCGCTAGCAGATTTGTTGTTTAGTGAGGGTCTGTCTTCTCACTCTAACTCACATGGTGAAAAGGACAATGGATCTCTTTTGGGCATCTTACATGAGATCTCCTTGAGGCCTTATTGCCTAATGCTGTTACACTGGGGATTAGATTTCCACATACAAATTCATAAGAATATGAACATAAGAATTCAGTCCACTACAACTCCTGATAGCCACAACCATCTCCACATTCAAGTGATGGGGCATGCCTTCTCTTTTGCTTCTAGCTTACCCTCTACATATACCTCTTAAAGGATTCTGCTTAATATTGTGTTTATTCAACATCATTTTTAGAAGACTGAATTTCTTAAGCAGCATCTAGCCCAATATAAATGCTCATTGAGTAAATGAATGAAGGCAAGGATAAATGATATATAGCAAACTTTTGCTAGCTTTTCAGGAGGTAACATCATGTGTTTTGTTGTTTATTTATTTATTTATTTATTTACTTATTGAGACAGAGTCTCCCTCTGTCACCCTGAGTAGAGTGCTGTGGTGTCATAGTTCACAGCAACCTCAAACTTTGGCTTGAGCAATCCTCTAGGCTCAGCCTCTTGAGTAGTTGTGACTACAGGTGCTTGCTACAATGTCCATCTAGTTTTTCTATTTTTAGTAGAGGGGAGTCTTGCACTTGCTCAGGTTGGTCTTTGAGCTCCTAAACTCAAGCAGTCCACCCACCTCGGCCTCCCAGAGTGCTAGGATTAGAGATGTGAGCCACCAGACCTGGCAATATATTAGTTTAGAGCAGTGGTTCTCCACCTTCCTAATGTCGCAACCCTTTAATAGTTCCTCATGTTGTGGTGACCCCCAACCATAAAATTATTTTTGTTGCTACTTCATAACTGTAATTTTGCTACTATTAGGAATCGTAATGTAAATATCTGATATGCAGGAGACCCCCAAAGGGGTCACGACCCACAGGTTAAGAACCACTGGTTTAGAGCATGAACTCTGGTGCCAGGATCATCTGGATTGAAGTCTTGGCTCCGTCATTTATTAGCTGTGTGTCCTTAGATAACTGCCATATTTGTGTATCTCAGTTTTGCCTTTCAAATATATAATTATAGTTCTTAACTCATATAGTTGTTATAAAGATTAAAGGAGGTTGTATGTGCAAGGTGCTCAGAACAGTGCCTATATCTAGTAAGTGCTGTGTATATAATTGGTTGCTGCTATTCGTCAATTGTTATTAGCCTTTTTTTTTTTATAGCTCTGTCATGGAATAATAGGTGCCCTTAGGAAATTCATTCTGAAATTCGCTTTTTCTGCTGTCAAAATGAAGAAGTACTTTGTTTCTGCTTTGTGTTCAAGAGTCCTAGGGTATGGGAAGGGATGGTGGAGGTCCTCATGTATCACAAAACTACAGGTGTTTGTATCTTTATCAGTCTGGCTGGGTAAGCTTACCTTGAACTAGTAGACCTTTCCTTTGGGGTAGAATTGTATCAATTCAGTATAGCAACACTGTTACTTCAGGGTGATTCTGATTCATCTTAATTCAGAGGATAAACAACATAATCTTTCTTTAGTAAAGTTTCTTTAGTAGGAAAATCTTTAACTGTGAATTGTAGGAGAGACAATGAAAGGTATTTGATGACAAATAGGACTGATAGATTTATGTGGTCATCCATAGCATGAGCTGTTTAATGATTCTTTGTATTTTAAAAAGTGTTCTATTTAATATTTAATATGATTGCTTGTATCTAGCTGTTGGCCTTAGATTTATTTTGTACTTTTCCTCCCAGCATTTTTTATGAAAAATTTCTAATGTACAGCAAAGTTGAAGGGTTTGACAGTGAATACATATATTTAACACATAGATTCTAAAACTAACATTTTGCAATACTTGATCACAAAGCTATATATATATTTATCTATTCTTTGCCCATCCCCTCATACATTTTATTTTTATTTTTTATTTTTGAGATAGAGTGTCACTATGTTGCCCTGGATAGAGTGCTGTGGCGTCACAGCTCACAGCAACCTCAAACTCTTGGGCTTAAGCAGTCCTCTTGCCTTAGCCCCACGAGCAGCTGGGACTACAGGCACCCACCACAATGCCTGGCTATTTTTTTGTTGTAGTTGTCATTGTTGTTTAGCAGGCCTGGGCTGGGTTCAAACTTGCCAACCTCAGTGTATGTGGCTGGTGTCCTACCCACTGAGCTATGGGTGCCGAGCCCCCCAAAACATTTTATATTTTTATGTTTGGTTTGTTTTATTTTGTGGTTTGACCATGTGTATGGTCAGAGAAGTCAGTGTTTTTATTTTCAACCTGCAGGAAGTAATAGTGACATAGTTTACATATAGTGATTCATCTATTAGGGCTTTTAAAGAGTTATAAAATAAAACTTGCTCTTACCGGAAGGATTCTTTAAGAGTCAAGGTGGGGATAGGGGAAGAAATGTGCAGGTGGGAAAAATAAGCCCACAAGAAAAGAATTTAATATAATAAATATCTCACCAAAATATTCTTTTTTAGTTTCACTTTGCAAGCTCTATAGGGTCAGCTCTTCTTGTTGCAAGTAAGTGGCAACATTTATGGAGCAGAAAGGAACTAAGGTAAAAAAAATGTTTTAAAGAAAATCCTTGCAAGTTGAAGGTTAATACCACACACAGCAACCCCTGAGTATAATATCAGTGTTGTGTCCACTTTACTTCCTATAGACAGTTAAGTCTAATCACAGAGCTTTCCTTTCACCACCAGAACAGAGTCTACACTGCTAGTTCTTCTGCGTTCTGAAAACAACTTTAAAGGGCATGAATGGGTCACAGAGCAAAATCTTGATTATATTCAGAAAAGAAGGCGTAGTTACTTTGTTCTTCATGAACTGTGGAAGTGCTCGCTAGAAAGCCATACGGAGGGTGGTTTGGGCTGCTTCTGTTTCCTGGGAATGCATGTTTGCTAGAGACGCGGAGACGCGGAGCTGTAGCATTGCTAACAGACATGTATCCATTTCACTTTCAGTTTATTTCTTTGACTGAGATGGACATGATATAATCTGCACCAAGTCACAGAATGGCATCTAGTTCTGTGCTTCCTGCTGAGGACGGACAGGTTTCCTTGGGCATCGACGATCTCCATATTTCACTGCAAGGTAATTAGATTGAGTGTGGTTAAGACCTGCAGGACTGTGGAAACCTTACTGTCATCTAGTTACAGATTGCATTGCTGCTGTCTCTCTCGGGGTGATTTTTAATATATCTCTGTGTTTCCTACTGTTAAAAACTTGTCAGTACACTTACGTTTCTTTATTGCTATCTCAGCTCTCCAGAAAAGTAGTTAATACCTAGAAGGAATTTGGTATCTGTAATTTCTTACTCTGAGTATATGTATTTTATTTGCAGTGAAAATTAAATAGTGAACTATAGTTTATTTGGTATTGTTTCTACTTACTTTGTATCTTTTTGCAGACCTTCTTAAATGCACATTCTTAGTTTTTCCCAATAGAAGAGTAGACCCTCTTGGTGAGTTGACCACCCAAGTGTCTGTAACAAACTGGTCAACAGAGGTGGCCAACATAAGGAACGAGGCCTACGGTACTGATATGTGCAGGAGGTGTGTGTCTGGGTCTGTGCAAATGAGGCCAATTTAAGAAGGTGGTCACTGTGTGGGGGGTGGTCAACTAGGGAGGTTCTGCTGAATGAAATGAATGACTTTTCAGACACATGAATCATGTGTACCATACATAAGTACTATCAGTTTTTGGTTTTAGTGCTTCTTAGGGAGCTTGGCAATATTCGTGCTATATTTTGAAAATTCCTTAGCCTCTAGACCAGGCAGCCTCAAACTTTTTAAACAGGGGGCCAATTCACTGTCCCTCAGACCGTTGGAGGGCCGGACTATAGTTTAAAAAAAAAAAACTATGGACAAATTCCTATGCACACTGCACATATCTTATTTTGAAGTAAAAAAATGAAACGGGAACAAATACAATTCACACCAACACATGTGGCCCATGGGCTGTAGTTTGAGGACCCTTGCCTAGACCTTCCACTTTTGTTGATAAAGTGAATCTTGGAGTTGAGTAAAGTTAGCTAGTATAAAAGAGCTAAGGCTACGGAAAATGTTTGAAAACACTCAAGAAACTGTGTATTTTAAAGTAATTTTAAGATTATGGGCAATATTTCCTTTTTTTTTGAGACAGAGTCTCCCTCTGTCACCCTTGGTAGAGTGCTGTGGTGTCACAGCTCACAGCAACCTCAAACTCTTGGGCTTAAGTGGTTCTCTTACCTCAGCCTCCCAAGTAGCTGGGACTATAGGCGCCCGCCACAACGCCTGACTATTTTTTGGTTGTAGTTCTCATCGTTTGGCAGGCCTGGGCTGAATTCGAACCCGCCAGCTCTGGTGTATGTGGCTGGCACCCTAGCTGCTAAGCTACAGGTGCCAAGTCATGGAATTTATTTTAGTTTAGTACACTTAGTATGATTCTGGATGGTCCACATTTTAAACAAATTTGAGATATGGAAATTCAGGCTATTAAAAAGATAAATGGCTGTCTTTAAAAATTATTTGCTTTGGCTCAGTGCTTGTAGCACAGTGGTTATGGCGCCAGCCACATACACGGAGGCTGGTGGGTTCGAACCCGGCTGCAACAACAATAACAAAAAATAGCCAGGCATTGTGGGGGGCTTCTGTAGCCCCAGCTACTGGGAGGCTGAGGCAAAAGAATCGCTTAAGCCCAGGAGTTTGAGGTTACTGTGAGCTATGATGCCATGGCACTCTACCTAGGGCAACATAGTGAAACTCTGTCTCAAAAAAAAAAAAAATTATTTACTTTACTAAGATGTCAATTAGAGAATTTCTTCAAATCTTTCCATGTGGGTTTCTTACTTGGCAATGTGTTATAATAGGTCCTTCCTCCTCTTTTATTATAAGAGAATAGAAACTGTATTTTGTCTAAAACATCTCTGCTAGGCCTTTCAGGTGGGAAAGGTGTGTCGAGGGAACAATTTTTTGAAATGTTGGAGAGAAATGATTATGAACGCAGTAAGGGATAAAGTTGGAAAAGTATTGTAGGATTTTAAAGTTGGAAGGGATTTTCTTTGCCATTCAATGTAATTTGAGACCACAGTAGGAATTCCTTTTTTTTTTTTTGAGACAGAGCCTTAAGCTGTCACCCTGGATAGAGTGCTGTAGCATCACAGCTCACAGCAACCTCCAATTCCTGGGCTCAAGCGAGTCTCTTGTCTCCGCCTCCCAAGTAGCTGGGACTACAGGCACCCGCCACAACGCCCGGCCATTTTTTGGTTGCAGCCATCATTGTTGTTTGGCGGGCCTGGGCTGGATTCGAACCCACCAGCTTAGGTGTACGTGCCTGGTGCCTTAGCCCGCTGAGCCACAGGCGCCGAGCCCTTCAGTCCTTTTTCAAGGTCTCTTTAAATCTTTAGCTTCTCTCTTTGATTATTTCCCCCATCCAGTGCTTTGTTTCAGAATTAGCTGGAAAAGTTCTGTTTTTTTTCCTCTTTAACTAGCATTTTGCTTATCCTGTGGTTTACTGAGCCCCAGGGAATTTATGTCCTATAAATAAGTAAAACTATTATTATTATGTAGCTTTATTCAGAGCATGAGTGGAAGGTAAGAAGAGACATTTTTCTTTATTTGCTTTAGAAATGTGTTGCAGTCACAATAGCTCTCCTCCTGCCTGGGATTAATGGCATAATTATTCACACTGGGCAACAGAGATGGAATGAGTTTGAACTTGGCATGAATTAATACACCAAAATATGCCTCCTGTTCTCTCTCATTGCCTAATTAATTCTGAATTATGAAACTACCTGTGAGCTGCCCAAAAAGTATGGTCCCTGGATTCCAGGACAATTATTATTATTTTTGCAATAAAAATCAAGTGATTTGATAGTTGTGAGCTGTTTAAAAAGAGAATGTCCATTTGGGCATCTTGGGAAGGAGGGAGCAGGTCTGTCTAGAGGTTTTACAGTGAAGAACTTGTATGTGTTGCATGTGAAAAGGTTCCCAAAGGAGACTGAACTTTGGATGAACCAGCTCTATTGCTAGGGAAAGTGGAAGGCTTAGAAGCATTACCTCAAGTTTTTCTCCCAGTGCTGTGCCTTGTTGTCTGAAATTTCCACTAATAAGGCCATGCCTGTGGATTTGAATGTTGTCTTCAGAGAGTCCCAGTTAAACAGAAATGAGTGGTCCATGAAGAATAATCACCAACGTGGAACAAAGAGGACTTGGCACTGCATACCCTTGCTAGCTGCCCCTTCCAATGAGGAAAAGTCACTTGTGTGAATTTTTGGAACTCAATACATTGAGTGGGACAGAACAGCTAGTAGATGGGGAGTTGTGACATAAGAACTCCCTTACTCTCTCTTCCACTCTATGGAGATGTGGAAGTGCATTCAAGACTGGACCACTCTCTTCAATTGACTTCCTTTCTGCAATTTTCTGGAGAGGATAAGATCTCATTATTTGGTTTCAGGACTTTGGATTTCTAAGCTTGGAAAAGAAGTCTGAGCTGGAGGGTCTTAGTCAATTGTTGGTAGGACTTTGACTTGGAGTATTGAGCACTTGAATAAACATCAGTAGAGGGATATTTTAATTCTTATTTGTTATTCCTTGTGGGTGGCTCACCTAGGATTCTCAGGAAATTTGAGGCAAGAGAATAAATGACATGACAGTATTTTAATGTCTTTCTTTGGATTCTTGGCAATGGTATGATCAAACACTATCAGTACAAAAATTCCTATACAAAAGATGGCAATACTCATTACTCACCGCAATAAATTCCAGGCACATCAGACAGAGGGATCTTTGAATAACACAAATTATATCCTATTAGTTTCCTTTCCCAGACCCTGCAATTTCCTAGTTCCTACACAGCCACTGGGTTCCTACATGGCCAACTGTCAAAAGTAGGCTCAAAGTGACAGAAAGATCCGTCTCAGACCTTAAGACAGTTGGGTAAATCAAAGTAAATCTACTTACCTCAAAAATAGGGTAAGATGCTGCAGTCACACTGCACATCCGATGTATTAGCAGCATTTTCCCGGACAGGTGGTGATTGAAAACTTTTGAACTTCAAAATGCCTCATCAGCTAGTGGACAGTCACAGGTAGCGATGTCTGATTGAGTAAAGTTCACGTTAGAGCTCTTGGAAGCTTAATAATCTCATTTCATTTCGGGAAGGGTTCTGTGTATCTGCCGGTGTTGACTGTGGTGGGGCCCAACTCATCTGAACCAGGTACATTCAGGGTCATTCAATACATCACCAGAGAGAACAGTGTGCCACAATGCATCCTCACATAAAGACAGCCCTCATCTAGTACCTCCAGCTTCCACTAGGCTTCATCCAACTGATTTCTGAGCTCAGTGGTATGAACGTAGGGTCTATTAGCCAGGAGTCGCTGAAAGTCATGCTAACTGGCTCTAAGTCTCCTCCTGCAGTTGCTGGGCATACTTCAAATACAATTCAAAGCCCTGAAAATGGCCTCAAGGACAAAGATGACTTGGCTACTGCTCTCTTCTACTCTGGCGACATTGGTCTGAGGACATGCAAAGCTAACTTCTGCCTCAGCAATTGCCCTTGTATCATCTCTCTGACTGGATGCTCTTCATCAAATTCGACAGCTTCCTCCCCCATTGTATTCAGGTATTATATGCATATTACCCTTCAAGGAGGACTTTTGGCCACAGATCTAAAATAGCCTCTGCTCCCATTCATATCACTTTACATTACCTTTTTATATCTTTATGATACTGTCCGCTCACTACTTGCCATAATGTGATATGTTTATGTGTTTAATACTTATCTTCTTTACTAGGATTCAAAATTCACAAGGGCAAGCACTTTGAATTAGTCTCTAATGTATTCCCATCAATCAGAACAGCATGAAAAGCATAAAAATTGCTTAAACGTATTTGTAGAATAAATAACAAAGTGTGAGTGAGACAGAATAAAAAAAGTTGGAAGAAGAATGAGAAAAATGTCTAGATGATGGAAATAATTCTGATAATATTACAAGTGCTATTTTATTGTTGAGGAAACTGAAGCTTAGCTACCACGGTCTGCAGTTGACAAGGTGCAGAGTCAAGACCCAATCTGGTTGGTGTCAGTCTGATGCCAATGCCATTAAACCTTTTGTTTTGTGTGCACCCAGAGGGACCATGAGCTGAAACTGAGGTGTGGCAGGAAAATTAGAATGTTCTATTTTTATTCTTTTATACATTTACATGATTTTAATTTCTATTTTGTGTAAGTTTTATGATATACACAATCATACAGTGGATAGCCCATGTATGTGTATTTTATTACTGGTATCACAGGTAGGGAATATATTCTCCAAAAGGGTTTTGGTATATATTGTCTTCTGTTTCTGGGAAGTTCTGAGCCAGGTGAGGGTGGTGGGTGCTGGTGGTGGTGAGGGAGAGAGAGGGCATGGAAGTGGAAGGACATGAGATGATGACCCCTCCCCCTCCAGGCTTAGTCTGTGGGTGTCGGGGTGCCTACGCCAGGGTGTCTGTGAGGCTGTTTTCTCAGTGAGCAGGTCTACATTGCTACTTAGAGCAGGAACACAAACAAGTACTTGAAGCTTGATCTGGATGTTGAGAATCAAACTTCCTTAGCTGAAACTACTTCAGTTTGCCTAATTTGTTTCTCTATGTGAGCTCTTGATAAGGTCGGTTTAACATCTTCTAAACTGTGGTGTTTATCACCAACAATGCCTGCTCAAATTACCCCTGCAGAGTAATGGACCAGGAGGAAAAGGGTCTAAAATATGTAGCTATTTTGTGCAGATATTTCTTCACATACCAAACCTAGTATGTAGAATTGAAGTTATATTTCCTAGGACAAACCCTCTTCTTAAAAAAAACCACAGCCAGAAAGTCCTTTCAATCAATATTCAAAACACATTTCAGTATTGGAATTCCATAAACCTTCAGTTTTTTTTCTCTATAGATAGGGATAAATCCGTTGTTATTTTTCTCATCTGTTAGAATTTTTTTTAAAAATAATTTTATTAAATCATAATTGTGTACTTTGGTGCAATCATAGGGCAGAATGTGCTTCATATACAATCAGAAACATTTTGATCGTACTGTGAGAGACAGCCTTCATGGCATTTTCTTAATCACTTTATAAAGATATTGATACTCTACATTTAATAAGTTTCACCAGTACCCTACTAAGATGCACCGTAGGTGTGATCCCACTTTGACTAACCTATGTATGTGTTTATAAATACACATCATTGTGTTTGGGCACAAAGACTTCATCTGAAAAGAGATGTGTGCAAGAATGGCTCTATTGATTCATCCCAAATATGAAGAAACTTTTAGCATTATTAAAAGTCATATCAAATCTCTGGAAGAAACTGGTAGCAATGGTTGCTTCCACAAAGTGTGGAGAGACTTTCTTCTATAAATGAAAAACAAAAAAGTCAGTAAAAATAATTCCAAATAATAAATTTCCCATAATACTTAGCTCTATTAGCTGTGCTACATATATATCTCACATTTTTATTAAACCCAAGTGCCTTTATTCCAGTGCATTCTGGCAATAGCCAGGCAGGTGTTTCAGAGATATGTTGACAGTCTGTCCATTAATAGTCTGTCATTCTTTCAACATGGAAGTTTGATGTGGGAAAGCATGGCCAATACTGAGAGTGTGGAGACCTATTTTAATGTCATCTCACCTCCATTGATAATTTTGTGTCCTCCTAGAATCTGAAGCATGCAAGGGTTTCCATTCATTTATGCAGACAGAAGCCCTGGGTTCAAAAGAGAGCAGTCAGTCATTGTCAGATTTGTAAGAACAGTTTCTTTTAGGGGGTCCTGGTAAGTTTTCTGCATTGATAAAAATCAGCATATTTTTCACATTTTCTTGCATTCCTTAAGTATACTCACCTATGCTAGACATAGAAAATTCAGAGAATAAAACATATAATCAACAGCCCAAACGCCACACACAAAAATAGAAAATTCAGACTATAATGCAAAAATTGCTTTTCTTATTTTATCTAATAATTGCATTAATTCTTCACTTAAATACCATGTGTTCTTGGACTGATGGCATAGGGGTACAAATGATGTAGAGAATAACCGTGGTCACATTGACATATGTATTTCCTTTTAGTTATCTTGATAGCCCTCACCAGTGGAAATCTGAAACATTTGTGTCTCTGCCCCTTTTCAAAGTCCCACCCACATCTGCTTTCTGAAGGAGTCCTCAGGAGTCATGCTTAGGTGACTTGCTAAGCACCAATCCGGAAAACATCTGATCTGCTTCCCACTCGCCTGGGCAGTGTCTGTACTTTGCTGTCATTCACCTCCAAGCTCTTTCCAGGTGCTTCCCCCACATAAACAGGACACCACTGGAGCAGCCATCTGGCTTAGGAAATGCTACCTGTTCTATGCTTGGGCCCTTGCTGTTGCCATCACCTTGCCAACAGAGAGGGAAATAGCCACCATCTTCCTTGAGATTGAACCTTTTACCAGGATCCCAGGAAGTTTCATGGGACCAGAGCTACCATAGTGCTTTTACATTTAAAAAAGCAGTCTTACTTTACTTACAGTTTTCTTTCTTTCTTTTTTTTTTTTTTGAGACAGAGCCTCAAGCTGTCACCCTGGATAGAGTGCCATGGCACCACAGCTCACAGCAACCTCCAATTCCTGGGCTCAAGCGAGTCTCTTGCCTCCACCTCCCAAATAGCTGGGATTACAGGCGCCCACCACAACACCCGGCCATTGTTTGGTTGCAGCCGTCATTGTTGTTTGGCGGGCCTGGGCTGGATTCCAACCCAACAGCTCAGGTGTATGTGGCTGGCACCTTAGCTCATTGAGCCACAGGCACCGAGCCTCAGTTTTACTTTGAAATAATTCACTTACCATTACAATTTTCCCATTTAAAATGTACAAATGAGTGGATATTTTGTGTATTACCTTATTAATTTTTTAAAATGATAAAATACATATAACAGAAAATTTGCCATTTCTCAGTGTACAGTTCAGTGGCATTAACTGCCTTCACAATATTATACAAACATTATCACTATCTATTTCCAAAACTTTTTCATCACCTCCAAACAGGAACTCTTAATCATTAAACAATAATTGTCTATTTCTCCCTCTAAAACCCTTAGTAAGTTCTAATCTATTTTCTGTGTACAAATTTGAATATTCTAGGCACCTCATCTAAGCAGAATCATTCCATAGTTGTCCTTTTGTTTCTGGCTTCTTTCATTTAGCATAATGACTTCAAGACACTGTAGCATGTATCAGAATTTCACTGATTTCAGTAGCCGAATAGTATTGATACAACATTTGTTTATTCATTTATCTCCTGCTGGACATGACCCTTGGGTTGTTTCCCATCTTTCGGCTATTGTGAATGGTGCTGCTGTAAACACTGACGTGCAAATATCAGTTTGAGTCCATTTTCAATTCCTTTGGGTATACACCTGGGAGAGGAATTTTTGGATCATATGGAAATTCTGTTTAGCTTTCTGAAGAACCTTCAAACTGTTTCCTACAGCACCTGTGCCATTGTATGTCCCTAGTTACGCATGAAGGTCAGTGTATTTACTTTTATCCAAAGACACGTTTCCCCCCTGAGGCGGGAAACACTGACAGGGCTGCTTGGAAGCTGCAGTTTCAAACGACAAGCGCTATTTTTAGTCCACCGGTGTTTGGGTCACCCGGGTGTGGTCAGCGGCACCCAGGGACCCATTCTGGCTTCTGCTTGTGCCTCTAATTCAGTCTTCTGGTCGCGTCTGTTCACGTCTGGCCCCCAGTCACTGATACTGCTTGAGGTCTAGTCCCAGATACCCCTAAAAGCTTAATGCGATTCAGCCAATAAACCCAGAGACCAGGAAGGAGACCCACGACCAGCTCCACACACGGATCTCTACTTGGGTTCGGGAGGGCAAAACTTTAATTGCGTTTTCACACAGGGTCTGGCCTGATGAGAAAAACTCAGTCGCTCATTCAGTGAGTTATGAGATGGTTAATAAGCTGTGTGAGTCCAGGGCCTCCAAGAAATAGGCTCCAAGAAGGGATAAGATGTGCAAGAAATCTCGTCGGGAAACGCCCGGGAGCGAATGGGAGGTGGCAGAGAGGCTGCGCGAGCGGCCAGTCTGAGGTGTAGTCTGACCTCTGGTGGCCGAAGGCGGGAAAGCATCCCGGGCTCTGTGCAATCTGAGGACAGCCCGTGAGATTGAGGAGTTGGCCGCCAGAGGAGGTCCCCGCCTCTCAGGAATGGACCTGCTTCAGTATCCTTGCCATGCTCAGTCTGTGGTTGGAAGCAGCCCTGGGGAGGAATGGAAACACAGGGGTGGAGCGCAGAGCATCAGCTGGGGCCACAGTCGGAGTTCAGAAAGCCACAATCCCAGTGAGTGGATCAAGTGCATTTGTGTGTGGTGTGACATTTAGAATAAGTTTCAGGAGATTTGAGAATAGGAAATGCTACTGAGAGCATCTTTTGCTGTTTTCTGTCCGAGACCTCTCATGACAGCCCTCTGAAATATTCACACTGTCAGGCATTTGCTTGTCACATCTGGCTTAACAACTCTCCATCTTCCCAAATGCCTGGGTTCTGGGAATTCTAAGTATACCAACTGTAAAGTGAACTTGCTCTGTATAGGATTCTCTGGATGATACCAGAATTTCGTCTTCAGAGGTTCTTGGTCTCTGTGATTCGAAGCATGAATCCATGGGCCACAGATCAGTGGTAAGACAGGGTTTATTTACAGAAAAAAATACAAAAACACTAAAGCTCTTGGCAGGGAGAGAAAACCCAAGTTGGGAGAGAAAAGCTCTCTTTCTGTCTCCGTCTGTCTCAGGGCTCTTTTTTAGGAGTATATATGGTCTCATGGGGCCCTCTTTAGTTACATTTAGCGTGTCTGGGTCATGTCTGGGTCATGAATGAATGGGTATAATCCATTTCATTCCTAGGCCTAGGAAATGGCGGTTCCCTGTTCAGCCGCAAGTGCAAGAGGAGGAAAACCTAAGTAGCTGGTGTCTCCTCAGCGATTGTCTGGCCCCTCTGGCTACTGGAGCCTCCCGCGGGTCGCCTCTGCCTACCCTCCAGACTGCTGGTTCCTCTGCGGGCTGCCACCACACCAACACTGCCAAGGCGGAGGCAGTTGGTGGCTCCACGCCCCCCCCAACCCCACGTATAGCAGGATTGAATTTCCATTAGGCCGTCTCCTGGGTCCTACTGTCTTAACAGAAGGGACAGGAACTCCAGGGTTTGCATTTTTGCACTACTCACCATGTTTTACCAGACTCAGGAAAGCAGAGACAGAAAGACGATGTGATGAGGCAACTTCTTCTGTATCAGCTTGAGCACAGGGGAGCAGAGAGGTGAGGTTGAAGAGATAGGCAGGGGAGGCCTTTGTAGCCCATATTAGAATTTGACTTGGTCTAAAAGCACTGGGAATCCACCGAGGAAGGATTTGAACCCATAAGGACATATGTGGCTGCAGCGAGGTAACATGATCAAAGGAGACAAAGCAGAAGTGGCAAGTGTGACAGAGAGACCACCATAGGAAGTGGGGTGGAGAGAGGGCAGTCTGCTGGTGTTGAGTGACCTGGAGACTGACGTGGGCTGGAAGGAAGGAAAACCAGATGACATTCAGATGTGCCGCAAAACTCCTCAATTGTCGCTGGTGTCATCTCCTCAGTAAGCACCAAAAAAACCCCAGGTTGGTGATGGGGGGAATAAATAGAGCACAAAGTTTTGAACAGGTTGACTTTCAGAGGTCAAGGAAATATGCAGAGAAATAAATGGACTGGGAGCTCACAAGAGAGATCTGTGCTAAATATACACATCAGTGATTCACTGAGAGGGTGGTTGAAGCCCCAGGGAAGAGTAAATATGAGATGAGAAAGGCCTAGATTATAATCCAGGGTGCTGCAATCTTTAAAGGTCCTATAAAGAAGGACTCATCAAAGGAGAGTGAGGAGAAAAATTTAGTGAGAAGAAAATCCAACTGAACAGGGAGAGTGTAGGAGAGAGTGAAAAATTGAAGGGGAGCGTGTAAAACTACTGTGGAGACACCAGGTAACTGAAAAGTGGACATTGGTTTATGTACTTGCAGGTTGTGGGTGGTCTTGGGAGGAATCATTTGGAGAGCATGGTGGGTGGAGTGCCATGGCACTCTAGCCTGGGTGGCAGAGTGAGACTGTCTCAGAAAAAATAATTCCTCCTAAGGGACTACAGAATGCATAATATTCTAGCTTAGGTTCAGAGTTTTTCTCCAGGTTAGACATGGCTGTGTAACTGTATGTATTATGTATTACATACGACTTTGGCTGTATGTAATAATGCAAGATTTGTGTTTCCATTTCTGTTGTAGGGCTCCTGATCCATAACAAAACTGGCATCTTAGATCAGAGAAATAAATATGCTTGGGTTATGCCAGTGCATTTAATGTGTAGCATCTCATTTTGAGGCACTTAGGAAAGAGAGTGAGAGAGAGCTGAAGGGGCAGGAGGCTTTAGGACTCTAAGACCCAGTTCTGGCTTGTCCTTGGTCTGTGGCTTTGATGAAGGCCCGTTCCATATTTGGGGTCAAGTGCAAATCAAAGTGAGACGTAGGCAGTATGTTTTTGTGCACTCAGCCACGCAGCACAGGAGCCAGGGTGGACATTTCATCATGATGTGTATTCAAAGAGCCTCAGTGAGTGCCAGGGTGGAGGACAGACTGTAACACAATGTTTATAAACCACTCCTTCACCAGTGAATACAATCCAAAAGTCATTTATTTTTCATTTGAGAATGATACCAGATCATAACATGAGTGAAAGATGAGTTAGGATACCTTATCACTCACACAGATCCTCCCTTCTGGGACCATCATTTCTTCAAAAGGAAGAAGAAAAATTTCTTCCATATTGTAGAGGCCTTCTTTTCAAGGGGTCAGGGGAACCTGTAGGTTTTTTGGGGGACAAAGAAAAAAAAGAGAAGAAGTTTTCTCTATGTTGGCGTGTGTGTTTCTTCGTTTGTGTGTATGTGTGTTTGCCTGCATGTGTTTGAAGCCAATTTGTAAATGCAGATCACAAAACCCCTGAAGAAGTTCAAGGAAGTGTTTATAGGATGTTTCAAAAGTCCACTTTAGGCTCAGCGCCTGTGGCTCAATGGGCTAAGGTGCCAGCCACGTACACCTGAGCTGGCGGATTCGAATCCAGGCCGGGCCCGTCAAACAACAATGATGGCTGCAACCAAAAAATGGCCAGGCGTTGTGGCAGGTGCCTATAGTCCCAGCTACTTGGGAGGCAGAGGCAGGAGACTTGCTTGAGCCCAGGAATTGGAGGTTGCTGTGAGCTGTGATGTCACAGTACTCTATCCAGGGTGACAGCTTGAGGCTCTGTCTCAAAAAAAAAAAGTCCACTTTAAAGAAAAAAATTCAGTTGTTTACTTGTAATTAAAGGGCGTGCTTAAAAAATTACCTTGATTGCATCTTAGAAGGGTACAGGCAAAACTTACTAAATGCAGAATACAAATGTCTTCATATAGTGATTAAAAGGCCATGAAGGCTATGTTAAACAGTTTGATGAAAATATTTCAGATTGTATATGAAGTCAGCACATTGTGCC